>RJWK010022467.1:6419-29969 GCA_004363435.1 Platanista minor
AAAAAAAAAAAAAAAAAAAGAAGAAGTCCCAACCAACAAATGATTTCCTCTATCCCTGATAGTATGTGTTACAGAAACATACTTTGCCAGGCCCATAAACAGGACAAATCTATTCAAAATCACACAAAAACATGTCCTAAGCAAAAGTCAAATCGAGGTTCTTGCACCAAGAAAATGTGAAATGAATCTTGCCGAGAATACCTACATTTAAATTTTTCTATGCCAAAAGATTTTCTTCCATGTCCTGTGGAACAAAATCTTGGTTCCATTTGTCCAGGGATTTCAATATGTTCTAAAATATTTTTGAGAAAAAGATCCAGCCCTCTCTTACATATGTATTTCTTTCTGGGGCCTCACCTCTGGGGATCAGGATGGTAGTTTCTGTTGTCAGGAACAAAGCTGATGCTTCAGTTTGCTTCAAAATAGAAACCCTGGCTCCAGGTTGTCTAGTATATTAAAGCATGGGAACTGTATTTAATCAACAGCTCAGAAAAGGTGACATTCAGGGACTTGCCAAGTTACTAAATTGAATGAACTATGATTCAGGTCTGGCATGAAGTACAGGTGAGCCACCTGCCAGCTGACACAGGCAATCCAGGAAAAATATCATGTTTCTCTGCTAGATTCTCTCAGGTTCTATCCCTTTATCGTTAGAACTCTAGGAGAACAAAGTACGTGGCCCACTTTTTGCTTAGTTTTCTGTAATGCACTGTTCAGCCATTGCTACTGACCTAAAACTGACATGAAAATGACCAAATGAAGAACATTTTTGTATCTTATGTAGAACTGCTGTTGGAGATATTATCTATCATAGTACTCAGTGTCTTTTATAAAAGCATCCACTTTAATTTGTCCTAAAATTGAGATCTCCCTTCCCCCCCTTTTGATGAAATGAATGCCTGCTATTTGGCTGAGTGTCTGCCCACCTCGCTTTTTTGCCTTGGTGCCCGGGAAGGTCAGAAACAAAGTTAGTCTTTATTAGGACTTTCGCATGGATTCTACGCCCCCCCCACCCCCCAACATCCTGCTCTTCCCATCACATATATCTCTAAGCTCTCTTGGTGTTTATTCTTAACCACTTTCGACACACGTACATGTGTATATATATATATATGTTATACACACATATAATTATATAATATAAAATAGACAATATATTTTTATTATTTTGAGTTATTTAAAATAAAAAGTATTGGGGGAGGTGGCCAAGATGCTGGACTACAAAGACCCTGAGTTCACCTCTCTCCACAGGCACACCAAAATTGCAATTATCTATAGAGCAAGTATTTGTGAGAACAACCTGCAGGCTAGCAGAAAAAAATTTCCACAACTAAAGATACAAAGAAGGCACCACAATGAGATGGGCAGAAGCTGTGGAGATGTAGTAAAGTCAGAACCCACACCCCTGGGTTGGCGACTCACAAATGGGAAGAACATCACAGCTCAAAGACGGCATGGGCTGAGCCCCACGCTGTGCTCCCCAGCCCAGGGGTCCTGTACCCAGACAACCACCAGAATGTCTGGCTCTGTTAAGACGGCTTGCCCAGTGACCCCTCTCCCCAAGGAGTTTCTGATTCAGTGGTTCGGGCTTGGGGCTGAGAACGGCATTTCTCACATGTTCCCAGGTGATGCTGAAGCCACCAGTATAGGTCTACACTGGGGGAAGCCCTTCCCTGAACAACCTCGCCAGGGCTGCTCGGCCAGCTGAGGACAATCTGCACTCAAGCCTGTGTATCACCCCATCCTCCTCAGACCAAAACCCCTTCATTGCTTTGCTCCAAAGACAGCGACTTCTCCAACAAGGGCCCTGGAGTTACTGAACAGACCACTTTTCAAAACAGACATTCAGTCCCTGCATTTGGAGTGCTCTCCTCTTTCTAAACTGTTAAACTCTACTTTCTGTCTCAATGCCCGTCCTGTGTCTCGCGTTTCATGGGAAGGCACCACAGGATGCCCTCGGCAGAGTTAAACGTGACATTCTCCTCAAGACAGCAGAGCAAACATAACTACCGGTGGGAACTGTATTAGAACAGTTTCAGAAAGGCAGAGTGAGGAAGTGACACAAAACATCCCAAATGGCTGTAAAATATGCCCGAGATGAGAAGGAAAGGGCTAACTTTGGGGGCGGGGGAGCGGGCAGGGCTCCCGGTGTCCTGCTTTGAGGCAGGAGGCATCTCGCACGCAGAGCACACGAGATGGGGTCTGGAGATCCTGGGGAACACAGACGCAAGGCAGCAACGAGACCCACAGGTCACTGTGTCCAAAGGCTGTCACAGAGCTAGTGGGAGGCACCTCCAAAAGTCACCTGGGGAGCAGAGGCCCTCGCAGTGATGGAGCAAAAGTCTGAGTCTACAGGGCTGCGGTCCCTGCATCTGTACATCGTCCCCACACCTCAGCCCTGCCAGCTTAGCCAGACGATGCGGTTATTCTTGCCTCATTCATTATTTGTATAAGTTGCCTGATGTTTGGGACCGACTGAATAGCATAGATGTGAAGATGGTGTCTTCAAAATGTCACCTGGGTCTGGACTAATGTAGCAAACGTATTTTCACTTATTTATTAATTTATTTTTAGTTTTATTTATTATTGAAGTATAGCTGATTTACAATGTTGTGTTAGTTCCAGGTGTACAGCGAAGTCATTCAGTTATAAATATGTGTGTGTATATATATATATATATATATATATATATATTCTCTTTCATATAATTTTCCGTTATGGCTTAATGTAGGGTACCGAGCGCAGGTCCCTGTGCTCCACAGCAGGCTCCTGTAGTTACGTGTTTTAGACACAGCAGTGCGTATCTGTTAATTCCACGTGCCTAACTTACCCTTACCCTCACTTTTCCTCTTTGGTAACCACAGTTTTGTTTTCCATGCCTGAGAGTCTGTTTCTGTTTTGTAAATACGTTCATTTGTATCACTTTTTTCAGATTCCACCTATAAGTGATATCATACGAGATTGGTTTTTCTCTGACTTTCTTCACTTAGCATGATAGTCTCTAGGTCCATCCATGTTGCTGCAAATGGTACTCTTTCATCCTTTTCATGGCGGAGTAATATTGCACTGTATATATATGCGCCACATCTTCTTTACCCATTCATCTGGCGATGGACATTTAGGTTGCCTGCGTGTCCTGGCTATTGTAAATAGTGCTGCAGTAAACGTGGCAAATACTGTAAATAGTGCTGCAATAAACGTTGTGGTGCACGTACCTTTTTGAACTGTGGTTTTCTCTGGGTATGCGCCCAGGTGTGGGATGGCTGGATCATCTGGTAGCTCTGTTTTTAGTTTACTAAGGAACCTCCATACTGTTCTCCATAGTGGCTGTACCAACATTTTTAAATATTGAAGAGACTCTGATAGGTGCTGGTTTCAAGATACATTCTGTATAAAAATTTTAGAAATCATAAAGTGCTAATATGCCAGCAAAAGTGAGTAAGGAAAAGCTAAGTGACTAATAACAATGCTGGTGTACTGTGCCCCTCTGGACACTTACACACACATGTAGCAAAATTGCTACCTCAGAGCCACTCAGACACAGGACAGAGCAGTGAGCATACAGACAGTGACCCGTGACACGCTGATTTCCCCCCCGAGCCTCCTCGCCAGAGTCCCGCCTGCCTTGGAAATGGCATCTTCTTATAACAAAAGTGAGATCAGTGTCAGAGCCCGTCATTTTAGGAAACCTGTACAGAATTGTTTCCAGCCTTGTCCACAGCCAACAGGCTACAGCCAGTAAATGAAACCTTTCACACGCAGACCACCCGTCTAACTCACAATTACAGTGGCCCCCAAATAATTTGGCGTTATGGGCCAGAAAGCATTCACCTCCGCAAAACCCGCCCAGTACCCGGAATAACCTCCTAAGAGATGCTGGGCTCCAGCCTCAGTTTTCCTCACCTGCCCCAGAGTCCAAGCTGGGGGCTGCCCCCTGGGAAGTAAAGCACCTCATCTCCACTCCTAGAAGCACCTCCACACCCTTCTCTTGTTGGAGACGTCCCCCCAGCAGCTGAACTTTACCCGAGTTTTTCTATTAGGATTCTTTTGAGTTTTAAAATAAAGTTTACGTTCTTTTTCTTTAGTATAGCAAGTCCGGAAAACACAGGCAACGGTTAGGAAGTAATCACTCACTCATCCCCAAGATTCCTCGTCTTTATTTCTTAGACGGTTTTAGGATAAATGTATCACAAAACTTCTTAAATATGGGAAGAGAATCAGATGCACACTCCACTATCACGTTTGTGTTCTCATCTTGTGCTTGCACAATTTTTCTCCTATATCTTTGTACCAGTTTAAACAAGTAGGGGGCTGATTCAACCGTGGCCTTGAGAAAATTAGTCCCTAAAGGCCTTGACTTTCTCACTTGTAAATGGGGCCGAGAACCTTCATCCCTTATACGAGGAGCCACCAGGAGACTGCATGCAGGTCAAGTCTGAGGACAGGCCTGGCACACACTCAAGCCTCAGCAGATGTAGCTCTTATGATGAGGTTGTATTATTTTGACCCGTCGTCAGCCTCCAGGCAGAGGTAATCATTCACGGGCGTGGTCTCTCCAAAGCTGGCAGGTCTAAGATTAGCCTCCATCGCATGGGGGTTTCAGCAAGTGCAGCCTGAAGACTCTCCCCAAGGATGGCATGTCTCCCAGCCCCAGGCCCAGATGTGCAGGAGGAATGAGGCGGGGGTGGGGGTGGGGGTGGGGGTGGGGTCCCTGACACGGGGCTCCCAGAAGGGACACCCAGGAAGCAGAGGATGTGGAAATTATTTGCTGATCAAAAAAGCTGCTGGGGGTGGAGGAGTGGGAGGACTGGGCCAGGGGGCCACTGATCCAGCCAAATGGTCCCCAGGTGCCCCTGCATCAGGCTCAGTGGCACCAGCTGCCTGGGGTCCCCGTTTGGAACTTCTCTCTTCTCTTGAGTGATGTGACCGTGGGGACAGCCCACCCTTGGTGTCTCGGTCCCTAAGTGGAGGGCAGGACACCAGCCCTTCCAGCTGACAGGTGAAGGCGTGCTGAGATTCTACCAGGAAATTTTGGCATGTCTGGGCCCACAATCTAACATCCCCTTTGGCCCATTTCCCTCCTCATTGGTCCACTGGTTTACCGACCACAGGATTCCCTAAGGTGTCAAACAGATCCTCCTCAGTGCATTTTCCGGGCTGACCCTCTGTGGGGTTGGTGAAAAGTGGAGAGATAATTCTTTTCCCTGTTAAGGCACAAGTTCTTCCAGCTTTTTAATCCCTCCAGACCGGGTGACTCTGTTCTGCTGGTGCGGGGCACATATTAGGTGATCAGTACGTGCGTTTTCGTTCTGAACTGCTGTTTTCCACTAGGCTAAGACAGACACGTTTACATCATAGCTTGAAGGATCTATGTTCCATCAGGGCTAAACAGTAAAGAGGACTGCAATAGTCCTGACTTTACAAAAAGCTTCATTACTCTGCTCGTGCTTTGAAATTGTTCTGAAAAGTAAAACACACATTTAGCAACTGCCTAATCCGTTACTTTAAGTCTGTACAAGTAGCTTTCCCAGTGAGCAGCTCTGCTGGATGGATACGGCTGCACCAGCACAGCCAGTGTAGATGTCTGGAGCGGCTCACCCTGGTTGTCTTTCTGCTTGAGTGCCCCTGTGCCCGTGACAAGGGGTGGGCAGATGAATGCAGGGACACTGGTGTGAAGGCACCGCTGCCTCTCTGATGCCTCCCTGAGCCCTCGTTTTGGAATCCTGAGTCACAGAGAAACCGAGGGGCAAAGGCTTAAGTCACAGCCCTGGTGTCCAGGCCCCTGGGCTGCCTGCCGAGACTCAGAGGGAGGCTTCCGGTTAGCACAGTGGTTGCTACACCACCGTCACAGCTGGTGGCACTTGGGCCGCCATTCCAAGAGCCTCCACTCAACTAGGCCAGTGTGAGACCGGCTCAAGTGAACCCAGATGACACCACAGCCTGTTTACTTCTGGGTTTCACCACCACATGGAAACATGATCTTTCGCCTGTCCGCTTCAGGCACAGCTCAGCATGTCCTGGGAGGCAGCCCTGAGCCTGGCCGGCACCGGGGCCTCCGTCCTGGGGAGGTGGGGCTGTGGTGTCCCGGCTCAGCCATCGTGAGGGGCCCAGGCCCAGCCTTACCTCCTAGGGAGCCCTGCATGCCAGGGGAGAGCTGTGGGCACACGCAGAAGTAACCCCAGTGCTGTTCTCGCCCACCCCCGTCTGCCCAGGCTGTGAGTCACCCAGCAGCTGTGTAAGGACAAGTGGAGAGGACGTGCCCACCGGCAGAGCCCCCTGACCGGGCAGGGCACTTTCCTCATGAGCTGTGAAAGGGCACACTGTGAGAAGCCTCTTCATTAAACTTCAAAGCTTTTGCACAGCAGAGGAAACCACTGACAAAATGAAAAGACAACCTACTGAATGGGAGAAGGTATTTGCGAATGATATGACCAATAAGGGATTAATATCCAACATGTATAAACAGCTCAAACAGGCTCAGTGTCAGAAAAACCAAACAACCTGATTAAAAAATGGGCAGAAAAACCGAATAGACATTTTTCCAAAGAGGAAATGTAGCTGGCCCACAGGCACATGAAAAGATGTTCAGCATCTGTTAATCATCAGAGAGATGCAAATTAAAACTACAATGAGACATCACCTCACACCTGTCAGAACGGCCACCATCCAAAAGACCACAAATAACAAACGTTGGCGAGGATGTGGGGAAAAGGAAGCCCTCGTACACTGCTGGTGGGGATGTACATTGGTGCAGCCACTGTGGAAAACAGCATGGAGGCTTCTCCAAAAACTGAAAATAGAACCACCACATGACCCAGCAATTCCACTCCTGGGTATATATCTGAAAGAAACAGAAACACTAATTTGAAAAGATACATGCACTCCGATGTTCGCTGCAGCACTATTCACAATAGCCAAGACGTGGAAACAACCTAAGTGTCCATCAACAGAGGAATGGATAAAAAAAGATGTGGTCCATGTATACACAGTGGAATACCACACAGCCATAAAAAAGAATGAACTTTTGCCAGTTGCAGCAACGTGGATGGATTTGGAGGGCCTTATGCTTAGTGAACTAAGTCAGACAGAGAAAGACAAATACTGTATGATATCCCTTATAAGTGAAATCTGAAAAGTACAACAAACTAGTAAATATGACATAAGAGAAGCAGACTCACAGATACAGAGAACAAACCAGTGGTTACCAGTGGGGAGAGGGGGGAGGGGGGCAGGATAGGGGTGGGGAGTGGGAGGTACAAACTACTGGGTGTAAGACAGGCTACAAGGATGTGTTGTACAACATGGGGAATATAGCCAGTATTTTGTAGTAACTGGAAATGGAAAGTAACCTTTAAAAATTGTTCAAAAATAAAAAAAGTAAAAATTGAAAAAAAAAAAAGTCTCTTCAAAGACAGTTTGTAGAGTCGCTGAATAGCCTAAGAGAAAGGAGGAAGACAGAAAGAGCCCTGCATCATTTGTGTGAGCACATGAAGAAGAAAACTAAACACTTAATTTGAGGTTTATGTGACAACAGAATCCTTACATTTTTCTACTTTTTAAAACCGAGGGCTTAAGTTACTTCATCTCTCCAGTCTGACCCAAACGGATGTGTCTACAAGGGCCAAGGGACATCTGAGAGAGATGGAGTGAGGCCAGGTGTGCGGGGCAGGGAACAGGGGACAGTCTATGTCCCTCTAAAATGGGCATCTACTGCTGAGCCTGACAGTTCCTTTCATGATGAACACTGGTGCTGCCGCCTCTAATTTTTCTGCAAAAGCAGAAATCAAGATGTTAAGGCACAATCTCCCGCATTTAAATGCTGGCCGCTTCTCCCATAATAGTTAAAATTTGTGGAGAGCTGGCCATTGTTCTAAATGCTTTATAGGTACTCACATGTACAATTCTCAAAAACCAACTTTGCTGTCAAAATAGAGAAACTCAGGCAAAGAGAAATGGATGAGTGGCCCGAGGTCACCGGCTCTGTTCTGTGCTCCTAACCCCAGTGCTTGACTTTAGGGGACCAGGTCAATTTTCCTCTGCATCCGGGTTTCCTGGGAGATGGCCCCTGACCGTCCAGTCAAACTTGGTGACCCCATCCTCCTTGCTGGTCATTGGTCTGTGCCTTCTAGCTGCAGCCAATGGGTGCATGGCTCTCCCTGGGCCACAGTGATTGGTTCAGAACTGTCACGTGACTGAGTGTGGGTTAAGAGCCTGCCCAACCTCTAGACTTGCAGGAACCTATACATTTCCTTGTGGATTACACCAGTTTGAGTTGCTTTGTCTGCAAGGCAAAGCATACTAAATGAGTCGCCAACAATGCCCTTCTGGGACTACATCCAAAAGAACAGAAAGCAGGACCGCAAAGTGACCTGTGCACTGCAGTAGCACTCACAGTAGCCAAGACGTAGAAGCAACACAAACGCCTATCGACAGATGAATGGATAAACAAAATATGGTATATATGTATAATGGAATATTATTCAGCCTTAAAAAAGGGGAAGGGAATCCTGTTGCGTGCTACAAAGTGGATGAACCTTGAGGACATTTTGCTAAATGAAATAAGTCAGTCACAAAAAGACAAATAGCGTATGATTCTGCTTAAATGCATTCCTAGAGTAGTCAGATTCATAGAGATAGAAAGTAGCATGGTGAGTGCCAGGAGCTGGGGGAGGGGGCAGGGGGGAGCTGATGTGGAACGGGTATAGTTTTGGATTCGCATGACGATGAAGTTCTGGAGATCTATTTCACAGCAACACAAATATACTTAATGTCACTGAACTGTACAGTTCAGTTAAAACCATTAAAGATGGTTACGATCATGTTAAATGTTGTTGTAGCTTTTTTTTTAAAATCAGAGTTAAAAAAGAAAAAGCCTACTTACTGATTCAGCAGCTGATTCAAACAGATGAAGAAGCCCTGCATAGGCTGATCAAAACCTGTCAAAGCAAAGCACAGAGGCTGCCAGGCCTTAGAGCAGAGCCTGGTCCTTCTGCTAGGAAAGCCTGCAGCCCAGTCTATAACCTCCCTCGTTAACATGTGGGCCCTACAGAAGCCATTGACAACGTGGTAAATTTGGGGATTGACAGAATTCACCACATTAGAACCACGTGAATAACACTCATTTCAGGAGCAACCTTTAAAAGGCGGCACACAGACAATGTCTTCACAGCAGGCTAACACACACACAGAAAACGAGACGGATGCACTGAGTTTATTATGAATTCTCGGCAAAGCCCTGATGTTTCCAAGGTGGCTAAGAGACAAGACGGGTAAGTGTGTGTGCGCTCACGCACTTGACAAATGCTCTAAAGAGCTAGGTGAAGGCTCAGAGGAGTGCAGGGCAGGAGGCAGAGGGAAGGGAACAGGGACATTTGACACTGGGATTGCGGGGAAAACTTCAGGCCAGCCCTTACGTGGTGGACGGTCTCACCGGGACTCTGGGCCTGGCCCTGCCTTTGTGCAGCTGCTCAGAGTCAAGTGCAGGAGTCTGATCAGAGCTGCAGATACTCTGTCAACTGCGGGGGGATGGAATTCAAAGTCAGGGCAGTGACACGACACACACGCAAAGGCAGCATCAGGACAGTGTGGGCCATGGCCAGCTGTGGGCAAAATTAACCACAGCTGGACAGGGAGGCAGCAGGGTGCAGCCTGGAGTCGGAGCCTGGGTGCTCCCTGAGCTCCAGCTGCGGGCGCAGCGTGGGCTCTGATGCCCCTGTCGTCCCACCAGAAAATGGGGGTAATAAACACCAGCTGTTGTGGGCTGAGTGGTGACCCCCAAATCCATACGTTGAAGTCCTGACCCCCCCATGCCTCAGAATGTGACTCAATTTGGATAAAGTCTTTAAAGAAGTGATTAAGTTAAAATGAGGCTGTCAGGATGGGTCTCAACCCAATGTGACAGGTGTCCCTCTAGGAAGAGGAAGAGACACCAGGGTGGATGCGCACAGAGGAGACCACGTGAGGACTGAGCGGGCAGGCGGCCTTCTGCAAGCCAAGGAGCGAGGCCTCACAGGGAGCCAGCCCTGCCGCCACCTTGACCTCAGACGTCCAGCCTCCAGGACCATGAGGAATAAATGCCTCATATGCATTTAGGCCCCGAGGGCTACAGGGGTTGGTGATGCAGCCTGAGTGGAATGATAGGCCAGAGCACTTTCGCGGGGAAGAAAGCACTGAAGCAATGGCACCTCCAGGGCTGTCTCTGGACCCAAGAGCCGTTAACACGAGCCTACCGTGCACCCTGCCCTCCAATCTCCTGGGTTTTGTGCAGCCTCACCCAGGCTCACAGCTGAGGTTTTATCAAATGGCTCAGCTCATAGCCGTTGGCCCTTTGGGGTGGGCTTCTAGAAAGAGAGAAGCCCACCCCAGGGCAAACGGCAGGTCCTGCTAGCCTTTGTGGATGTGCAGCCCCGTCCACCAGGCTTCAAGTCCTGCCTTAGTGTTAACTCACTCCTGCCTTTGGCCTCAGAAAAACATCTTCTTTCTGTGCCTTGGTTTCCTCGTCATAAAAGGAGGGTGGTAGCAACAGCACTGGCCTCACCGAGTGGCAGTAAAGGCAAAAGCATTCACCCACAGACCGTGCAGGGGGTTGTTCAGCCTGTCCCCTCCTCGGTGGGGGATCAGTGAAGACTGAGCCCCCTGCACGGGCGACCCTTCCTGCATCAGCACCCCTGGGTGGAGCCAGCCTGCTCTGCAGCCACACAGGCACCAATGTGAGAGCAGGAGAGGCAGGGGGCTGCCGCTCACTCGAGCTGTGTCACCCACATGGGATGACTGCGAATTTTAACGACAGGTTGAGCAGGTTCCCCTTAACTGTGGGCTCAGTTAGGTGCTGAAGAGGGAGCCTGACAATCATTTCTGGGAGGGCTAGTGGTCAGGTTCACAGCCCTGCCAGAGTGTGCCGAGGGGCCAGGCACCAGGGTCAGGAACATGTTGTGTGAGTGTGGACTGACCTGCAGGGTAGTGACTGTCACTGCAAACTGTCTGACCTCAGACCTACAGATGCCAGACAGATTGACAGAGATAGAGATGCAGATACACTGATATGGAGATGCACTGATGTATAGATAGAGTCACACACGCACACGCACGCGCACGCACACACACACACACACACACACACACACACACACACACACCCATACTGCACCTGCTTTCCTTTTTAGATCTCTGGTTACACCAGCAACAGTGGACGGAGAGCCTGCCCATCTGAGCACAGGCCTCTCTAGCTGCGTGGCCTGAGACACAAGGCACTTTACTTTTCTAGGAATGCGGTCGCTTGAGCCAGCTGTCTGACGGGCTGCAACATAACACTGGCATAAAGTCAAAGCCCTGATGTTCATTTTCTGTACTTTTGTACAGAAAAATTCTCCTTGAGATGGTCCGTCAGTGGGATAATCAGGGTTTCCTGGTGGTTGAAAGGAATGGGGAGTGGGGAGAGACACTGTCTATCCAGGCACCTCCAGCCCTGTTAATAAGCCGTCTCTTCAGCTGCTAGACGATCCAGCAGGGAGGGGAGGGGAGAGCGTGCTGCCCCTGCAGAGGAGCCCAGTGCTACCCTGGCGCCCCGGCTCCACACTCCAGGTGGCAGCCAGCGTCCTGCCTGGACCAGTGGGTCTGGAGTTGGTGAGAGCGGAGGAAGTTGGCTGACCTCCTTTCAGTGAACTTTTTAGCAAACTCAGCTTTCTGCACCCACTCACGCCTCTTTGGCAGGAGAAAATAATGCCATGGAGAGCAATCTTTCCTTTCCTCTTGCAAACCTGGATAGGGGAGAGATGGCTCCACGGCCCGTGCGTGCAGAAGCACGTGCGTGGTTGCGTTTCACCGAGACCGCGTCCAAGGTACCGCTCTAGCTGAAGACGTTGTGACTGGTTTTCCCTCCCCGCAGATCAACGTTCAACTTTATCATTACAGTCATCACGTCTAACACTTTCCCAATTAGTTGCAACAGAGCTTTACTTCTCAATTAATTTAGAATTTTGGTTATTAAAATTTGTTTTTCTAGCTTTCCCCATTAGATTTATAGTACTGTCATAAGGTAACCTATATGGCTACACGTATAATGTTTCATGTGTTCATACACACACACACACACACACACACACACACGTTAAAAATGATTACAGAAAGATGAGGAAACCTTTGAAGGTGCTATATATGTTTACTATCTTGATGGTGGTTTACTATCTTGATGGTGTGGTGAATGGTTTCATGGGTGTGTACAAGTGTCAACACTTATTGAAGGATATACTCTCTTTACACACATGTAGGGCTTTTGTGTGCCAATTATACATCAGTTATACTCTTAAGAGATAAAAACTGCTAATTCCCATCAATTTGATTCCCATATTTCAACTTGCAACAGTAAAAGGAAACTTACAATCCACTACTAGATGCGAAAAATCTCAATTTAAAACCATTCGCTATGATTTGATATTCATGGGACTTCATGAACTCCGTCTTCAAGTACACTATTTCTGTCCTCGAGTCCCAGGGCCCTAACGCAGGCCATTTGTCCAGGGAGTGGCTGTTCAGGCTTGGCACACGCTGCCCTCAGCAGGGTCACACTCTACCTTATTTGTGTGACAGCTGTGATGGGACGGGGGTGGAAAGGCAGATGCACAAGGCAGATCCCGCCTACCCCGGGCATCCCCTTCCTGGCTCTGTCAGTAACCCCTCTGTGGGTACAGATTTGGGGTGTGCCTGCCACTGGGGGGTGGGGGTGGGAAGAAAAGATTGAGAGAGAGGTCGTACATCAAAGGCTCCAAGGATTAGGCAGAAACGTCCATGAGAGAAACCAGCCAGAGGTGCGAATACTCCCTACTTGCAACCAAAACTGAGCTTTATCCCCCTTTCTTTGAAACTGCAGCCCTATAGGTTTAGGCTTCATTTTCCCACTTTGGTCCACTACAGTCAGGAGCCTGATGGCAAGACTTCATCACTTTCCCCTCCATCTTCTAACTGGAACAACCATAGCTCAAGAATAACCATAGCAAAGGAATTCCCGGCTGGGCCGTGGAGATGGTGGGGGGCATGGTGCCCATTGAGTTCTGGGCCCCGAAGGCATGAGCGTTCTTACACATTCCAGAGGAGACAGAATTTCAAGGCCAATATGACTTCATATTGGCAACTTTACCTGGCAAAGAGGACACATCTGTGGGCCAGACATGGCCATCTGCCATCTGGCTTAGGATCTGTGCTATTAGGAAGTCTTTATATTCCTCATTACCACGTCTTATTCATACGAAAGATATGAGGATCTATTTTCTCTTTAACACTAGCTCCTTACACACCAGAGAAAAACGTATGAGATACACTGGCTGTTGCGTTCTGATTGAGGTGACGCATTTGGCACACGCTGGCTGTTGCGTGCTGATTGAGGTGACGCATTTGGTCACTTTCCCTCTCACTTTCCTCCCTGAAAACGGGAGGGTAGATTTACCACCCTGGAAACAATGTAGCCAGCCTAAATAATCTCAGTAGTTCTCACCTCTTTGGTGTTTTTTCTTTTTTTTAAATTGTATTTTTTTTTCTTTACTGAAGAACATGTTCTCTTTGCTGGAGGCAGATACAACCTTCCGAGTTTTATACAGCTCTGCTCATAGTAATAAAAAGTTTATTATTTTCTTAAGAAGAAGAAAAAAAAAAGGGTTATAGAAAGCATTTAAGGGCAGAATAGTACACAGAAAGTGTTGATCAATTTAATCTCACAGTTTCCCGCGAAGAGTTTTTGACAGAAGTGTTCTGTGTTGCTATCGGTGACAAGTAAAGCGTGGGAACTCAGCCCACGGACAACTCCAAGTCTCATTTCATTTCACACTTGGACTTTCGTTTTCCCCAGTGTTTGAAGTTTGCTTCTTGTTGCTTTACCGTGGCAACTAATAAGCAGCAAAACTATTTTGAGGTTTTTCTCCTGCTCTCCATTCCTTGGCTTTGAAGGATGAAATAGTTAAAACCACTCACGTGTGCTTGCAGGCACACACACAATTCAGAGGGGAGTAGAAGAAGTACTCTGTGAGTGGATTAATTCCTAGACGATCGGTCGTGCCTTCAATACTTGTGTGGAGGGGCTCTTACTCCCCACATAATATTTGGAAGATGTAATCCTATCTCTGTTACAGAAAAGTTTGTTTTGCCGTGGAAAATGTCAGTCTGCATATGGACGTGTTTTGGATCAGACTACATGAATTTTGAGAGTTGTGAACAAACACTGTCATATGATGGACCCAAATTAACATGGAAACTGAAAATTAGCAGTTGATAAGCATTGCAAACACAGATGTAATGCGCGGTTGATTACAATGGGTGGGAAAATACAATACCAGTGTGGAGACTGGAGTTAAGAGTCTCCAAATTCTTTCATCTGTAGTACTAGGAGTCTTTATTCACCACAAAATAATCTCCGAATTTTCATAGGAAAAGGTCCAAAGTACCGGTGAGTGAGATGGCAAACACTCTCATCTAATGCAGTTTAGAAGTGACAGCGTGTTCCACTGCCCACTGCTGACACTGTCTCTACGGTGCAAATGGGGGAGTTTAATTAAGCCAATTGCTGTTGAAAAGTAATATAATGTCTGTGCGCCTTGGCACTGGTTATAGTAGGGCTGGTGCTCCCGAGGGCATCCCTGGGAACCTGCATGGCTAGTCAAGGCTCGTCAGTCACTAGGGCTACTTGATTTGTGTCTCTCTGGCTAGAAAATGTGAACCCTCACAAATCTGTTTTTCTTTTAGCTCGACTCTTGACAGTATGTGTAACATTATGGAGACAAGAAACAGACGGTTCTCCTATTGGCTTATAAGGAGAAGAGATGATCCACAAAGAGGGATGGATTCTGGGCTGAGCCAGAAATGGAAACCTCTCAGAAATGCAAGTGCCTCGAGAAAAAAAAAAAATTTAACCAAATTATTTTGTCTGGTCCCTAGAAGATTCTGATGCTGGGTAAGCACAGCGTCATGACACACGTGGATCTCTAAAACTTGTTCATCGAATTGCCCTGAGTTTTACCCAGCTGTGTGAGAGACCACCTTGGTGATAGAGAACCCTGAGGTGTTGTCAAAAATCTGTGTCTTTGGCTAACTTCGTGATCCAAGACGTCAGGGGTGCCCTGGTCGCATTCCATTTGTCACATAATTCGATCTCCATTGAGTTTGTTCCTTCCCACCCCCAACATCTGTGTCCTCTGTTTTTCATAGAGTTTGATACATTTTTTTGTATTACATTTTCTGTCCCCCAGCCAATAATTCAATGAGCAATATCACTTTCTCCGGTTCTGCTCCTAACTTTTTGCCTTAAGACTTCCTACCGCCATCTTTCTTCAGCGTAATAGCTACTTCTTACACAAATGCTTCTTGCTGTAATTATATACAATCTTCCGTAATCTTTAATGTCTGGGCCACAAACCCTGACACTTTCCCCAACGTTTAGGTAAACATTACCTTTTCTTGTTTAGACTTTCCCCACTTAATGATTTCAGGTCAAATGACTGCTACTTATCAGACAAAAGTTCTTTATTTCAGTGCAAAAGAAAAGCACTTGCTAACTTGCTCTATGTTTCCTCCTGAGTAATTTCTGTTTTTTTTCACCAACACGTGGCACTAGGTTGGTTACACACAGCTCTAGCTATATACTTCTAGAAGTTCTAGCTTATATTTACTAGTAATACCAGTATCAGCTGCGGTATTTCCTACATCCGTTATTGCTACCATTCTCATTGTGATCAAGCAGACAACAGTCACACAAGTAAAAAACGCACAGTTTTTTTCGCCCTTTGAGCACAAACATTTAAAAAACCTTTTGGAGAGAAACATGATAAGCTTCTCCAATTCAAATGTATCTTTGCACAATAATAAAAATTTATCAAAGCAAGCAAGTCTTTTTTCCCAAGCCCTGAATCTTCACATGAGTATTTTCACCTGCTCTGTCTTAGGACTGCTGTGGTGACCAGTTCTCAGTGACTGAGTCGGTTTCCTCAAGATGGGAGAAGGACCTTAGTCTCTAGGAAGAGCAGGCAACACCCCTACGTGGACATGGTAGCTACGCCCTCGGGCATATGTTCCTACAAACCTCCGGACTAGCACTTATCAAATGGACCCGTCGCTACTTCTTTTCTCAAGCGAGTCATGGTAAGTAGAAGCCATGGGCAGACAGAGGTCATGTGCTACTCACTCTAACAGCCCCCAAAGCCCCCTAGCATCAAGCAAGTACCCCGTGTTTGGTGAATCAACAAAGTGAGACACATGCTCCTCCTCCTCTGGTTTCTTCTCACAAACTCTCTAAATGGCAGGGGACACAGTACTAGGAAAACCTGGAAAACATCTACAAAAATGCTATATCCTACATCTCCCGGATGGATACCTATAGATCATGAGTTGTGGGTCCCTACAGGTTATATTTATAGTTCCTGGGCTTAGGCACTTAGTTTTACCAGGAAGATAGACTATTCCAGTTGTATCCACACTGCCCTTGCTGGTCAATTTATGGACACCATCTAGTTGAAAGGAAAATGGAGAAGAAATTCTGTATCCGAATATCAAACAAGAAAAACATGAATTAATAACGAATTCAAATAAAGCAAGGTTCTTAATAAAAACATATCCACGTATCAATGAAAGGGGAATTTCAGACAGGTCAATATAATCAACCTTTAGAAGTCTTTACCTACATATAGAAGTCTTTACCTCCTACAAGGAAATGTGAACCTCGGTCAGACAAATCTCTGTTGTTTATGCACTTATATGTAAATTCGAACGAAAGTAAGTTGCGGGTGTACAAATGAGCTCTTTTACGCTGACAGATGGAAGATCAACAGGAGAATCAGAGTCAGGACAGCAGAGGCACAGGGAAAAGTCAGAGGTACGGAGCTCCAGGAAGGGGCCGTCCGTCAGAAGCGCTTGGCATGGGTAGGGAATGATGCACAGCAATAAACTGCGGGGGGGGGGGGAAATAAACAGTAAAATATGAACGCAAACTCTGGCAGAATAAATGTCACCCGTCTCATCATCATCAAGGCCCTGGGGATTCAGCACCGCATGGAGAGTGAGGTGTCGGCCAAATCATCATATTACTAATGTTTCCTCCACTTCCTTTCTTTTCAAAAACAATTAATTTATTGTTTTTAATTGAAGTATAGTTGATTTGCAATGCCGTGTCAGTTTCAGGTGTACAGCAAAGTGGTTTAGAGATATATATATATATGTGTGCATGTATGTATATATACATATATATGTGTTCTTTTTCAGATTCTTTTCTCTTATAGGTTATTGCAAAATACTGAGTGGTGTTCCCTGTGCTCTACAGTAGGTCCTTGTTGTTTACCTGTTTTATATACAGTAGTGTGTATATGTTAATCTCAAACTCCTAATTTACACCTCCCCTCCTTCCCCTTTGTTTTCTCTGTCTGTGGGTCTGTTTCTGCTTTGTATATAAGTTCATTTGTATCTTCCGCTTCCTTTCAGCCTTTGACTATGTCAGTTATTCAAAGGGCCTGTTGTCCAACATACACAATTCTGTCCTTGGAAGAGTTATATCATCAGCATCACCGCACTCACCGTTGTCTTGGAGGTTTTCTAATAAAATGATATGGATTTGATACAAAACCTTAAAGTCCTTGCAGGCAGAGACAGTGACCAGCTGGTAGGAAAGCTCCTGGAAAGAAGTCTAAGTTGCTTTCAGAGCTCTAGGGAAAAATAGATAACATTGCTTCCCAATGCCCTCAGCTGCAGATCAATCAATCCAGCCTCGACAACGTGGATACTAAGCAGGGCTCAAGCATAAAGTCAGAAAATACTGATTGACTTACTGAGCTGGAGACAGGCATCAACTGCATATGCATGTTGACCACTGTTTTCAGGAAGCAAACCTCTCCTGGGCCTTGCTCTTTTTCGCAGTGAGAGACTGAGCATCCGATGAAGGGTCATCGATTGCGTGGAGTAGCTTGAGGCCCTGAAGGCCTCAAGGGTTAGGGATTAAAACAAAGGACAGCCATGCCTAAATTCATAGAAATTGATTTATCTCATAAAAATCCTTAAGACAACAGGCTAGAAGACTATCGTCAGTAAAGAAATGATGGGTTTATAATCCCTATTCACTTTTTAACTAATAAAATAAAATAACGATATTTATTAAGAATCTCGAACCATTCTTGAAAAATCAAGCTGTCCATTCCTTACTTCCAGGAAGAACTTAAATATATGTGAACCCAGAAAGAAGTTCTTGTAACTCTTGATGTAAAAAAGTTGGTTTTTACACCAAACCTGAACTTAGCCTGCAAATTAAAACTCTGAGAGACGCAGAAACCTGTTTGATTATTTGTGTCAACGCACAGCTTGAGCAGTGAATTAGGAAAATAAAAAATAATATCACCATCTGTTTTCTTAACTAAATAAGTTTACTCCCTTTGAGCATTCCTATTTATATGTTATTCCTTGGCAGTGGGAGGCTGGTAAATGGTTAGTCACCAGCTCTCTAGAAAAAGTAAAAGGGATAAACAGACAGATAAAGTTTTACTGATACAAAGGATGGGTAGCACAAAATTTACAAGTAAGAATAAAATTTACAATAGTCTTTGTTGTAAATTCTCTATGACCAATTGATTCTCACAGAATCCTTTTATTAGTTTTTGTCAAATTATTTTATCTGCAGTCAGCCTATTATCACCATTGCCAAACACGTGTCTTTTTGACACAAACGTGGATTGATCGTTTTATGTTAAGGAGTAAGATGAACATGAAACCAGGAAGACAGATGTTGGAATTTGGCTTCTTTGTCAATCACATGAATGACCTTGCTGAACTGAATAGTGGTTTTTGGAATAGTGGTTTTGGAAGAACCATTCTTCAACGTTGGCAGGATGGGGTAGGGTGGTGCTTTTCACAACGCATTGGCTATTGGTAACATGCTTTTACAATTAATCTGCATTATTAACATTTCCCAATGTTACATCCTACACCCGGACAATTAGCACACAATAAATCCAGCCCTGATTTGTATAGCCTTTGCCAATGTCCATGGTGTAAATGCTCCTTCCGTGGTTGATTTCCAGGTCTCATCAGTCACTGACTGTGGTCACTGACTGGGAAGAGGTGTGCAGTGGTGTGCTGTTATATAGCATTTTCACTGTTACATATCACTGAATCGTATTGATTCAAAGTACATAACCTCAAGAACACAGAAATAGTAAAATGTAGTAAAATAATTAGAAAGTGGTGAGTTTTTAATATCTGTTACCTTTGTTTTTAATATTATTTAGTTGTAAGCTTACACACTTTACTTTTTAATAATGGTTCTACTTAGCAGTTGGCTTGCAAAATTCCTAAAATTTCAACAACCTGCTCTCACCAGCTGGCGTGAGCCAGGTCCAGCGCACACCTGCTCCCTGAGTTGTCACTAAGTTCTTCAATTCTCTCTCAAGTCAGGGACATGGTAGCTTGTAAATGAAGGGCTAAAAGATAATTAGCAAAAGGAAATATGTTCATAGGGTTTTTTAAAAATACTGTACATAACTCTATCATGATTCTCATTGCGTTGCTTCTAAGTAGTATGCAATCTTTAGTTCATATTGGGTAGACTTAATGGTCTTCAAGGTACCATAATAATAGGCTAAAAATTCAGTCCATTTTCAAAATGTATTCTGAGCAGGGACAGACTCTGCTCCCATAGTCACCGACTTCCTTCCTTTTATGAGACGGGCCATTTGCTCACCACCCATTTCCTGTTTTCCTGGATGCCGTGCCCTTTCCCATGGCAGCAGGAGCAGCTGCGTGGCTGGTTCTCTTGCCACAGAAGGAAAGCGGCAAGTAAACCCAAGACAAGGTCAAGAGTGCTTCCCGGGGCTTGCTCTGAAGTCCACACACCTACCTGTAGGGTTTCAAGGGTGCTTCCATGACAAACGAGACTCCCAGAACTATATTTGTGTCACAAGCTTCAGGATTAACTACTTTGTTTGGAAAGGGGCCAAGTGTTGGTTCCAATTGTAAAGTAAGATGTTAGGTGACTTTGAAGACTATTGTTCCTGATATAAGGAGCATCAGCGAAGCTCCTGTCCCGTCCTCTCTAAGCTCTCTGCTCAGGCCAGCTCGTGGTCGGGGAACCATGAGATCCCGCATGCCACGCGGCACAGCCATTAGTGTGGCTCTTGTCTGGGAGTGTGGGGATCTGATTATAGCCATTTTGCCAGTAAACCACAGAGCTGGGCCCGAAATACTTCTAGACTTTCAGATCTTCTGCTGAGTCACCCTGCCTAAAATGTGAATTATTGTTATTATTATTATTAATTCTACACTGAGCAAACTACTATCTTCTAATTGAGAATGGATAGTTTATTTCTCTCATTTTATTCCCCTAATTTAGAATTTCCTTAAAGTTCTTTAGAATGGGACACTTGTTCACAAGTTGAAAACCAGTCAGGCTAGAAACATCGCAGTGGTTGTCACAGTGGTGCTTTAACCTTACCTGTCATTTAGAACAGGAGACAATGGCCCTTTTTCCCTCTCTGCCTTTAAAATCCTTTGCCAATTACCTTAGAAAAGTACACCCAAGGAAAGGCTGATTTCCTCAAGCCTGGTGTAGGAAAATGTATAAGAAAACTACAGTCATTGGACAGTTTAATTTAAAAAATATAAGACAAATTGAGGATCTGTAATTTGAGCTCTCTGTGCAGTGAGTTGTAAAATCCCCAGGGTCTTGTCATTAAAGTAAGTAGCTAATAACTTGTTAATAACGTAGCATAACTCGTACTGCAAATCTTGTAAACAAACAGTTCAGTGCAACTAATGGGATAGACTCTCTACCATCACGATCCGCAATGAAGGTTCAACTAAAACTGAAATCAGAGAGCGAGCTGGTTAGAAAGTTATGGGGGAAAATCCATATGCACAATTATACTGGTTTAGACATGCACCTATGTACTTGATTAGATATCTAAAAGTTAATATGAAAGCTTATTCATGAGAAGCAAAAAGATTGAAGAGCATAGGCCAAGGAATTACTATTTACTGTTGTTACAGTTATGCAACACAAGCTCAAACACATCGCCAAAGCCCCATTCACGGTGACCTCTGTGCCATGAGGCTGAGACATCACCCAGCTTAACCATTCTTCTCCCACGTGTGCACCAAGCATTCACCACCTCAGACTCCACAGGCTGGGCTGGCCGTGGCGGCCAGGGAGAGAGTCATAGCCCGGACCAGGCCAAGGGACCTCAGTCCTGCACCGGGTGATGCAGAGGCCAAGTTCAACCCAGCTTCACACTTGCCCTAACCAACTCTGAAGAGGCTACATTTTGTCTTTCCTAAGCTAAGCTCACCTTGGAAGAGAGAACATGATGCTTCTTAGAGCAGAAAGTGATTTTACACGAGATACAGGATTCCAAAGATTGATTGGTTGAACACCCAACTTCACTAACCCTATTCTGTTATCCTCTTGGCTGCTAAGATGATCAAGAAACCAAACTCTTTAGTCTCTGGGCTCTAAGAGAGCACCTTCTAACGTCAGGAGCATTTCTAGTAGTTCCTTTGGTTTGTCAAAGCAGGAAATGGGAAATGTAGGTGGGCGCCAGGCCTGAACTGAAAGTGTTCCCGGAGGAGGATGGTACCCTGGTGATTTCTGACTTTCAGGTGTGTGGCCACACTGCTTTGAGTCCCGCGCCTGGCCTTCACTGCCGGCGCACAAACATCCCTCTGCACTTGCTCACAACGCATCTTAAGTTCTCCAGACACAGGAAGGAGACCTCAGGCTACAACCCATGTGTGGTGAGCACTTCTGGCTATCGATGCAGTGTGCACCCTCCACATTCCCCAACGAGCAGTGTTCCTGTACTGACCAGCTACTCCCACACACGCAGGGAAAGCTGGCCCCACCCCAGCTGTCAGGATGCACCTGACTCACCTCCGGGGAGTCCATCCTCACCCAGGGACTGGGTCAGCACCACGCTCAACCCTGGTCCATGAGACACGAGAGGAACTCTGCAGCTGGGCGTTTCTGGGAAAGCTTCCCTTTTCCTATGAAACTATTAGAAAAGATAGTCTCTCTTCGTCCTCTGAGACTTCCGGTGTCTGGATGGGATGCAGGGAACAGCCATGGCGCCCTGGGTACCAGCCTGAGGAGGAAGCCAACCCCAAAGATGATCTAGGGAAAGCCTTGATGGCAACTCTAGGCCTCAGATTCAGCACTGAAGTCTGTCCCACCGGGATTCCTAATGAGATAAGAGATTCCCTAACTGTGTGAGTAGGTTTGAGATGGGAATTTTGCAACCTGTATTGATTACGTATTGCCACAGGTCAAATGACCTCAAAACTTAGAGGCTTCAAGGCATAAGGATTTATCTCATAGCTTGTGTGGGTCTGGAATCTGGGATGGCTCAGCTGTGTGCAGTCAAGGTGTGGACCAGAGCTGTGGTCTCACCTGCAGGCTCTACTGGGGAAGCTTTGCTTCCAGTGTCCCTCAGTGGCCATGGCAGGACTCAGCTCTCATGGTCAGTGGACTGAGGGCTGCTGGCTGGAGACTCCCTCGGTCCTTGCCCCGTGGACTCTCCGTAGAGGAGATCTCAGCATGGCAGCTGGCTTTCCTCGGGGTGAGCAGGTGAGAGGCTCCAGATGGAACCCACAGACTGTTTCCACCTAGTCTCAGAGGTGACAAGTGACTTCCACTACTGCTGCCACATTCTACTCATTAGATACGAGTCCATGTTCAAGGGGAGGGCTACGTAAGAGGGTGAACACAGGAGGTGGGGGTCATCGGGAGCCAGGGTACCACAGGGCGTCTTGACAGACGGACCCGACCAGGAGACAACTGAGGAACGGAAGCCCAGGCTGGGATGCTGAAGGTGTGACTGCCAAGGTCTCCGACGCAGTGCTGACGCTATGGGAACATCCTATAGGCAGACCACATTGCCGGCGCTGGATGCCCTTTAAGACCGGTACAGCCTCCGAGTAGCTTCAACTAGTGGGGTAGCACATACAGGCCTGTGTAACGAGTACGGTGAGAAATGGATGAAGAACTAGAGGACAACAGGAGGGAGGAGTAGCCGTGCCAAAGACCAAAGGGCTCCTGGGCTGGAGCAGGGCGAGCACAGAGACCCCCGCCCCTGACTGTGCGAGTATGCAGAGCTCACATCAATCTGACATCCAGGCTGGGTCCCCCCAGAGCTGGCGCAAGGGCCGGCCGCAGAAGGTGGCCTCTTGGAGCTGAACAGATGCACGAGGGGATGGGCATTCTACCTCTTCCGACTACAAACTGTACGTTGGTTCAAAAAGAGCTCAGGAGATGCAGACAGATGTGGCACTGACCTGGAACACATGTCTCCTCTCGTTTGCTTCTGCTCCAGGTCAACGTGGTCTTAAGGACCACGAGTCAAGTGCTGCTAACACTTAAAGCATAAAAATAGGAAAGAGGATTTGTCCTTGGGTCAGGGCCTGGGGCCCCACCTGGTGCCCAGGTCAGCTGGCAGAAGGCCAGGGACAGAAGGGAGGGCTGGCAGCCGTAACGGGAAAGCCAGCAAAGCCACCAGGACGGGGACCAAGATTCTGCAGAGGCAAGGCTCAGGGACAGGGGGATGG
>RJWK010022468.1:0-29865 GCA_004363435.1 Platanista minor
TTGAGAGTCCGCCTGCCGATGCAGGGGACACGGGTTCGTGCCCCGGTCCGGGAAGATCCCACATGCCGCGGAGCGGCTGGGCCCGTGAGTCATGGCCGCTGACCTGCGTGTCCGGAGCCTGTGCTCGGCAACGGGAGAGGCCACAACAGTGAGAGGCCCGCGTACCACCAAAAAAAAAAAAAAAAAAAAAAAAAGACTAAATGGGCAATGCACACATCCTTTTTTACCAGTTTTGAGATAAAATTGACATATATCACTATTTAAGTTTAAGATGTCCACCACAATGGTTTCACTTACATTTATTGTGAAATGATTACCATGATAATCACCCCATATTTAGATACAAAAGAAGCAAAAAAAGAAAAAAACCTTTTTTCTTTATGACAAGACCTCTTAGGATCTACTCTCTTAACAACTTTCATATATATCATACAATAGTGTTAACTACAGTCACCATCCTATACGTTATATCCTCAGTACTTATTTCTCCCGTATCTGGAAGTTTGTACCTTATGACCACCTTTCTCCTACCACCCTTCCTCAAGCGTGTTTTTTTTTTTTTTTTTTTTTTTTTTGTGGTACGTGGGCCTCTCCCTGTTGTGGCCTCTCCCGTTGCGGAGCACAGGCTCTGGTCTCGCAGGCTCAGCGGCCATGGCTCACGGGCCCAGCCGCTCCGCGGCATGTGGGATCTGCACGGACCGGGGCACGAACCCGTGTCCCCTGCATCGGCAGGCGGACTCTCAACCACCGCGCCACCAGGGAAGCCCAAGCGTGCATTTTTAACAAGTTCCCAGGTGATGATTATGATGCGAGGCCTAGAATCATACTTTTGAGGATCAAAATACTTGACATTATCAGCAAACATCCAGAAACTGGGTTTTTAATTGGGGGAGGAGGGATCATTTATATTTGCTTAACCAGCATAAACTGTATAAAAATTTTTCCTGATTTTCACTAATATATTGATACATGCTGATTATAATCTCCTTAAGGGCTGATTTCTAGTCTCTTAAATTCTCTTAAAAAATTTCAACTACAAGGGAACAAAGAATTGAACATCTTGCAGTGGATAAAACAAGAAACAGCGTAGAACTGAAGAGCAAGGATTAAAAAAGGAAGGAATCTCAATACCTATATTTTCGTATCTCAACTTTGTACCTTGTGAAAGAAATGAAATGACAGCAGAAACGGCAAAACAAAAAGCAAACGACACTCTTTGAATACCACTGTTCACAGTTAACCACATTAAGAGCCTGTGTGTACTTTTCCAGGTCTTTTTCCCTATTCATTTATATAGATTTTGAAGTATATATGGGTATATATATGGATATTACATGCAATTGATTTTCACTTAGCAATGTCATAGACATATTTGAATATTAGTATATATAGTTTTGTTTTATTAGTATATATACTTTTGATGCTTTGTTCCTTGAGCATAATGTCTGTCTCTTTCCAATATATATATTTAAAAACAGAATAAAAATTGTCCTTGCAGTGATCAGACATCTAGCAAAAGAGTCACCAACATTTTCTGAAAAGGGCCACATAGTAAATATCTTAGGCTTTGTGGGCCAGACAGTCTCTATAGCAACTACTCAATTCTCCTGCTGTAGCAAAAAAGCAGCCGTAAACAGTATGTAAACAAACGGGCCCAGGTATGTTCTTTACAAAAAAAAAACTTCTTTACAAAAACAGGGGTCAGGCAAGATTTGGCTGTAAGACTTTTTTCTTTTTTCTTTTTTTTGTGCTAGTCACTGATTTCAAGCAATGTAAGAATGACAGTGATAGAAGCAGCCTTACAATTACAAGGTTCCTAATGTTTTACCATTAGATCTGATTTTTGCTTTGACTTTCCAGTATACACATAGCTTTCTAATCCTAATTAGCTAAGAGTTATTAGCACGGTTGTAATTTCTTTTTAATTTTTATTGGAGTGTAATTGATTTACAATGTTGTGTTAATTTCAGGTGTACAGCGAAGTGAATCAGTTATACATATATCCACTCTTTTTTAGATTCCTTTCCATTATAGGTCATTAGAGAGTACTGAATAGAGTTCCCTGTGGTATACAGTAGGTTCTTATTAGTTATTTCATATATAGTAGTGTTTATATGTCAATCCCAATCTCCCAATTTATCCCTTCCCCCCTACCCCCTTGGTAACCATAAGTTTGTTTTCTACATCTGTGACTCTGTCTCTGTTGTCAATAAGTTCATTTGTACCCTTTTTGTATATTCCACATATAAGCTATATCATATGATATTTTTCTTTCTCTGTCTTACTTCACTGAGTATGACAATCTCTAGGTCCATCCATGTTGCTGCAAATGGCATTTTGTTCTTTTTTATGGCTGCATAATATCCCATTGTATATATGTACCACATCTTCTTTATCCATTCATCTGTTTATGGACATTTAGGTTGCTTCCATGTCCTGGCTATTATAAATAGTGCTGCAATGAACATTGAGGTGCATGTATCTTCGAATTATGGTTTGCTTCCGGATATATGCCCAAGAGTGGATTGCTAGATCATATAGTAGCTCTATTTTTAGTTTTTTAAGGAACCTCCACACTATTCTCCATGTGGCTGTACCAATTTACATTCCCACCAACAGTGTAGGAGGGTTCCCTTTTCTCCACACCCTCTCCAGCATTTATTGTTTGTAGGTTTTTTGATGATGGCCACTCTGACCAGGGTGAGGTGGTACCTCATGGTAGTTTTGATTTGCATTTCTCTAATAATTAGTGATGTTGAGCATCTTTCCATGTGCTTTTTAGCCATCTATATGTCTTCTTTGTAGAAATGTCTATTTGGGTCTTCTGCCCATTTTTTTGATTGGGTTATTTGTTTTTTTTATATTGAGCTGCATGAGCTGTCTATATTTTGGAGATTAATCCCTTGTCAGCTACTTCATTTGCAAATACCTTCTTCCCATTCTGAGGGCTGTCTTTTCATTTTGTTTATGGTTTCCTTTGCTTTGCAAAAGCTTTTAAGTTTAATTAGGTCCCATTTGTTTACTTTTGGTTTTATTTCCATTACTCTAGGAGGTGGATTGAAAAAGATCTTGCTGTGATTTATGTCAAAGAGTGTTCTGCCTGTTTTCCTCTAAGAGTTTTACAGTATACAGTCTTACATTTAGGTCTTCAATCCATTTTGAGTTTATTTTTGTGTATGGTGTTAGAGAATGTTCTAATTTCATTCTTTTACATGTAGGTGTCCAGTTTTCCCAGCACCACTTATTGAAGAGACTGTCTTTTCTCCATTGTATATCCTTGCCTCCTTTGTCATAGATTAGTTGACCACAGGTGCATGGGTTTATCTCTGGGCTTTCTATCCTGTTCCATTGATCTATATTTCTGTTTTTGTGCCAGTACAATACTGTCTTGATTACTGTAGCTTTGTAGTATAGTCTGAAGTCGGAGAGCCTGATTCCTCCAGCTCCGCTTTTCTTTCTCGCGATTGCTTTGGCTATTTGGGGTCTTTTGTGTTTCCACACAAATTGTAGAATTTTTTGTTCTAATTCTGTGAAAAATGCCATTGGTAATTTGATAGGGATTGCATTAAATCTGTAGATTGCTTTGTATAGTATAGTCATTTTCACAATATTGATTCTTCCAATCCAAGAACACGGTATCTCTCTCCACCTGTTCATGTAATCTTTGATTTCTTTCATCAGTATCTTATAGTTTTCTGAGTACAGGTTTTTTACCTCATTACGTAGGTTTATTCCTAGGTATTTTATTCTTTTTGATGTGATGGTAAATGGGGTTGTTTCCTTAATTTCTCTTTCTGACCTTTCATTGTTAGTGTATAGGAATACAAGAGATTTCTTTGTATTAATTTTGTATCCTGCATCTTTACCAAATTCATTGATTAGCTCTAGTAGTTTTCTGGTAGCATCTTTAGGATTTTGTATGTATAGTATCATGTCATCTGCAAACAGTGACAGTTTTACTTCTTCTTTTCCAATTTGGATTCCTTTTATTTCTTTTACTTCTCTGATTGCCGTGGCTAGGACTTCCAAAACTATGCTGAATAATAGTGGTGAGAGTGGACATCCTTGTCTTGTTCCTGATCTTAGAGGAAATGCTTTCAGTTTTTCACCGTTGAGAACAATGTTTGCTGTGGGTTTGTTGTATATGGCCTTATTATGTTGAGGTAGGTTCCCTCTATGACCACTTTCTGGAGTTTTTATCATAAGCAGGTGTTGAATTTTTGTCAAAAGCTTTTTCTGCATCTATTGAGATGATCTTATGTTTTGTATTCTTCAGCTTGTTAATGTGATGTATCACACTGATTTGTGGACACTGAAAAAACCTTGTATCCCTGGATAAATCCCACTTGATCATGGTGTATGATCCTTTTAATGTGTTGTTGGATTCTGTTTCCTAGTATTTTGTTTAGGATATTTGTGTCTATGTTCATCACTGATTTGGCCTGTAGTTTTCTTTTTTTGTGATAACTTTGGTTTTGGTAGCAGGGTGATGGTGGCCTTGTAGAATGAGCTTAGGAGTGTTCTTTCCTCTGCAATTTTTTGGAAGCGTTTCAGAAGGGTAGGTGTCAACTCTTCTCTGAATGTTTGATAGAATTCGCCTGTGAAGCCATCTGGTCCTGTCCTTTTGTTTGCTGTTAGATTTTTAATCACAGTTTCAGTACTTGTGAGTCATATTTTCTATTCCTGGTTCAGTCTTGGAAGGTTACACCTTTCTTATCTGTCCATTTTTACTAGGTTGTCCATTTTATTGGCATATAGTTGCTTGTAGTAGTTTCACGATCCTTTGTATTTCTGTGGCATCTGTTGTAATTTTTTTCACTTCTAATTTTATTGATTTGCAGCCTCCCCTTTTTTTCTTGATGAGCCTGGTTAAAGATTTATCAATTTTGTTTATCTTTTCAAAGAACCAGCTTTTACTTTCATTGTTCTTTCCTATTTTTTCTTCATCTCTATTTTATTGGGTTGGCCAAAAAGTTCGTTCAGTCTTACGTAAAATTAAGACACATTTTTTCATTTTCACCAAGAATTGAACAACGTATTTACTAACCAAATGAACTTTCTGGCCAACCCAATATTTATTTTTGCTCTGATCTTTATGATTTATTTCCTTTTGCTAATTTAGGGATTTTTTGTTTGTTTGTTCTTCTTTCTCTAGTTGCCCAACAAGGTGGA
The DNA here is from genome assembly GCA_004363435.1 of Platanista minor. Lineage (NCBI taxonomy): Eukaryota > Metazoa > Chordata > Mammalia > Artiodactyla > Platanistidae > Platanista > Platanista minor. Next base: position 5,173 of record RJWK010022468.1, read on the forward strand.
AATTTTTAAAAGTTATGAAGACATAGGTGAATAAAGTAAATTTTGATTGGTAAGACATAGGTGAATAAAGTAAATTTTGATTGGGATGAAACAGAGGATATTCACAGAACTTATCCCAGGAGGGTGGAAATCTTCAGATGGCCATTAAGAAACAGGATGAATAAAACAGACATAGGTGGGATTAAAACACAGGTTTTAACACAGCACTACCAAAGGCTGAGTGGGACTCCGTGCTGGTTCCCCAACATTGAAGGGCCCCAAATAAGTCTGCTCTATTTATCCTAGTTAGGAGAAATTTTTAAAGTCTGAAGGTAGAAATGACAATGAGAAATTTAAGCAGCAATCAATTGGGGCAATGACTAGGCAGATTAACCAAGATAAAGACTGACAAATTGAGCCAAAACCCCTTGGCTCAATCCTTAGTTGGGGACCCAAAGACTTTTGTACAAGAGTGAGTAAAATGGTCAGGAGTGGAGGAGAGAAGTTTCCAGGAGTAGAAACAGGAGTCCCTTGAGCTGTGTTACCAAAGTCCACTAGTGAAGGCCTGATGTGTGCTACAATTAGACTGAAAGAAAGTAAAAATGTAATGGTTGATAGGATTATGAAAGTTGAATGTTTAAGCAGGTATAACATAAAGAAGTGTGTCTCCTTTAACTGGATGGATATTTGGCTGGGGGACACTTCCCCTACCTAGTATTACACAACCAAAACCCATTGATGAAGTCTCAATGGGGGCTACAGTGAGGAACATAAGTGATGATGGAATTACAGTATAAGTTTGTAGGAGACTTGGTGTGTTTGAACTGGTTTTATGTGAAGTGACTGTTTTTTTTTTCACCGGATTATATTTTGGGGGTGGACACTGTATCTCACTGGAGAACGTTTCCCTTATCTAGTATTGTAAAACAGAAGGGATGGAAAGCCACCCTTCAAGCATTATTAACTGGACATGCTATATGGAACCAGTAAGACTGTCTGAGCCTGCAGTGTGGAATAGAAGTTGGAGTGCTGGTAGGGACAAATTTCTCTGTGCCACAGCCCTATGTGGAATGTAGACTGAGGCTTATGGCAAAAATCTGTGAGTGCCTCCCAGCAATGACTACTTGAACTTCGATCTAGAGAATTTCCATTTGAGGGGTGTTTACTACCTAGCCACTGGACATTACTAACTGAACTCTACTCATATGACTAAAGGACATAAAATGATATTGAAATGTGAAATACCCGAAACGTCTGGGATGATGGAGAAACACCCTATTAGGGATGGCAGTGCCCGGAAGAGTTCCACCATAATGGAAACGGTTTATACAGGATCATGCTGTCTGGGGAATAAAGGGAAGAGACTAACAAGCTCGGTGTCTCTTTTCCTCTAGCACAGATTTTGGAGTCACCTGAGAAGCTGCTGGAACTGACTGCCATGTAGACAGTGCCCTAAGAACAGCTCTTAACTGAACAACCAAGAGCTGCTTGGTTTATGGGTAGCAGTTCCAAGGTGGATGGATAACATACTATTTGGAAGTCCACTGCTCTGAGGAAGGTAAAAACAAATCAGATGGGCAAGGCTGAACTACATGCTGTTTTCCCAGCAGTGATGCAAGAATTGAACAGTGATATAATCTCTTATCTTCTGGTTTTTACTGAGTCATGGGCAGTGGTCAATGGCCTGGCCCTATGGTCAGGCAGGAGAGCAATGGAAACCTGGCCTATTAAAAGGATGCCCATATGGGACACACAACCCTGTGGAAATCACTGTGGGAATTGGAGGGATGCATTAAAGTAGAACATGTTGATGCCCATCAGAAGAACTCCGTTCCAGGCTTGGAAGGTGAATGGAATCTACAAGCAGATATCCCCTTGCTGTCTCTCAAGACGGCCACCTGGGTCCATGAGGTGAGTGAATATGGGGTTAGTGAAGCAATGTAGAGATGGGCTGAATCTAGGCACATTCTTCTTGTACACTCTGAGGCACAAAATGCCAATAAAGACTGTTCTGTCGACCAGCAAAAAAGACAAGAGACTGCAGATGGCTATGTGGCAGATTTCCTGTTGGGAAGGCCCTGAACATAGCTAGCAAGTTAGTTGGTAGCCCTGGGGGACAACAAACAGTTTTTCACAGGTAGAGACAGTGACTCTAGGCAGGGCTTTTCTTACCCAGTGGTAGAGGCAAATGCTCAGTTAGTTTCTGGTTCAGCACTCTATGTTGTTGTTGTTGTTTTTTAACACCTTTATTGTAACTATGTTTTTAATCTTTGTTACACTTCCTAAGGGCCTATAGGGCAAGATGTGCCTTCACTCCATCTGAAAAAATGGGGCTAACAGTGATTGCTGATATATGGGCTGGTGGTGAAGACAGCCCACCTCTTCTACACCTATGTAACCTTAACTTATCTGAATAGAAGTGGATGAGGGGGAGGCACCTGCTAGACTAGTATTGCTGTCTGTAATCTAGACCAGCACAGTGGCTGAACCTAATGTCCCTTCCAAAGGTGGAAAAGTTTGGGTATGAACGGAGAAAAGGAAAAAAGCAAAAAAAAAAAAGGGCTCAGAGCAAGAGATGATACCATCTCTTAGCTCTATTATACCACATGCCTGAAAGGGTGAAGCCATATACTGCATCTCTGACACCGCTCCTGTTTTTTTAAATTGAAGTATAGTTGGTTTACAATGTTGGGTTAGTTTCAGGTATACAGCAATATGATTCATTTATACATATGTATGTACAGATCTATTCTTTTTTGGATTCTTTGTCATTATAGACTACTACAAGATATTGAATACTGTACACAGCACAGGAGACTGTAAGTCCTTGTTATCTACTTTTTATATAGTAGTGTGTATCTGTTAAGCCCAAACTCCTGATTTATCTCCTTGCCCCACACCCACCCCCACTATCCCCTCTGGTAACCAAAAGTTTGCTTTCTATGCTCTGAGTCTATCTCTGTTTTCTAAATAAGTTCATTTGTACCAATTTTTTATACATATAAGTGATATGGATTTGTCTTTCTCTGACTTACTTAGTATGATAATCTCCAGGTTCATCCATGTTGCTGCAAAATGACATTATTTCATTCTTTTTAATGGCTGAGTAATATTCCATTGTATATAGGTATACCACATCTTCTTTATCCAGTCAGCTGCTGATGAACATTTAGGTTGATTCCATGTCTTGGCAATTGTAAATAGTGCTGCTGTGAACATAGGGGTGCATGTATCTTTTCAAATTAGAGTTTTTGTCTTTTCCAGGTATACGCCCAGGAGTTGGATTGCAGGATCATATGGTAGCTCTATTTTTAGTTTTTTTATGGACCCTCTATACTGTTCTCCATAGTGGCTGTACCAATTTACATTCCCACCAACAATGCAGGAGAGTTCCCTTTTCTCCACACCCTCTCCAGCATTTATTATTTGTAGACTTCTTGATGATGGCCATTCTGACTGGTGGGAGGTGATAACCTCATTGTGGTTTTGATTTTCATTTCTCTAATTATTATTGATGTTGAGCATGTTTTCATGTGCCTGTTGGTCATCTGCATGTCTTCTTTGAAGAAATGTCTCTTTGGGTCTTCTGCCCATTTTTTGATTGGGTTGTTTTTTTGTGGTAGTTTTATGAGCTGTTTGTGTATTTTGGAGATTAATCCCTGTTGGTTGCTTCCTTTGCAAATATTTTCTCCCATTCTGTGGGTTGTCTATTCGTTTTGTTCATGGTTTCCTTTGCTGTGCAAAAGCTTTTAAGTTTAATTAGGTCCCATTTGTTTATTTTTGGTTTTATTTCCATTACTCTGGGAGATGGATCCAAAAAAATATTGCTGTGATTTATGTCAAAGAGTCTTCTGCCTGTGTGTTCCTCTAAGAGTTTTATAGTATCCAGTGTTACATTTAGGTCTTTAATCCACTTTTGAGTTTATTTTTGTACATGGTGTTAGAGAATGCTCTAATTTCGTTCTTTTACATGTAGCTGTCTACTTTTTCCAGCACCACTTATTGAAGAGACTTCGTTCTTTTACATGTAGCTGTCTACTTTTTCCAGCACCACTTATTGAAGAGACTTCGTTCTTTTACATGTAGCTGTCTACTTTTTCCAGTACCACTTATTGAAGAGACTATCTTTCTCCACTGTATATTCTTACCTCCTTTGCTGTAGATAAACCGACACACCTGTGGTCAATTAATTTCCAGACTTTCTATCCTGTTACATTAAATCTGTGTATTTTGTGCCAGTACCATACTGTTTTGATGACTGTAGCTTTGTGGCATAGTCTGAAGTCAGGGAGTGTGATTCCTCCAGCTTATTCTTCTTAAGATTGTTTTGGCTATTAGGAGTCTTTTGTGTTTCCATTCAAATTTTAAAATGATTTGTTCTGTGAAAAATGCCATTGGTATTTTGATAGGGATTGCACTGAATCTGTAGATTGCCTTAGGTCATATGGTCATTTTAACAATATTGATTCTTCTATCCAAAACCATGGTATCTTTCCATTTGTTTGTGTCATCTTCAATTTCTTTCATCAGAGTCTTAAACAGTTTTTAGAGTACAGCTCTTTTGCCTTCTTACATAGGTTGATCCCTAGGTATCTTATTCATTTTGATGTGAATGGTAAATGGAATTGTTTCATTAATTAATTTCTTCCCTAATTTCTCTTTCTAAGAACTTAAGAAAACCATTTCTACTCCTGCTTTTGAAACCTGCAAAGCCATGTGCCCTCATGCTGGGAGACATTCTCATGATATGACAATGTACTAAATAGTTATTAATGACAAACTGGGATGCCAGTAATGTGCCAGTATCATTTAACATTTATGACTGTTTGTTTTACTATAAGGGATCCATGTTCAAAGACCACGGAGTGGATTGTGATATTTTGATTTATAAAATATCTGGTCTTCAACATCCATTTCTGGCACAGAGCTAGGAACTTGGCTGGTTGCCAAGGGAATCAACTATGTGATTAGAGGGTTGGAACTTTCAGTCCCATTTATTCCTCCCCCACAGGCCCCCTGCACCTCTGAAGAGGGGACTAGAGGTTTGAATCAATCACCAATAGCCAATGATTTAATCAATCATGCCCATCTAATGAGGCCTCCATAAAAACCTAAAAAGGATAGGGTTTAGACAGTTTCTTGGTTGGTGAAGGTGTGGCGATTTGGAGAGAGTGGAGCACTAGGAGAGGGTATGGAAGCTCCACCTCCTTTCTCCATAGCTTGCCCTATGCATCTCTTCCATCTGGCTGCTGCTGACTTATATCCTTTTATAATAAACCTGTGATCTAGGGTGAAGTGGGTTTCCTGCATTCTGTGAGCTACTCTAGCAAATTAATCAAACCCAAAGAGCAGGGCTTCCCTGGTGCTGCAGTGGTTGAGAGTCCACCTGCCGATGCAGGGGACATGGGTTCGTGCCCTGGTCCGGGAGGATCCTGCATGCCATGGAGCGGCTGGGCCCGTGGGCCATGGCTGCTGGGCCTGCGTGTCCAGAGCCTGTGCTCCGCGGCAGGAGAGGTCACAGCAGTGAGAGCCCTGTGTACCACACACACAAAAACCCAAAGAGCAGGTTATGAGAATCTCTGATTTCCTCTGATATACAGCCAGTCAGTCAGAAGTTCAGGTAACAACCTGGACTTGTGATTGATAGGTGTCTGGAAAGGAGGGGCACAGGCAGTCTTGCAGGACTGAGCCCTTAACCTGTGGGATCTGACGCTATTTCTAGGCAGGAAGGTGTCAGAATTGAGTTGAATTATAGGATATCCAGCTGGTATAGGAGAAATGCTAGGTGGCATGGGGAAAACTATACCCCCACACACTGGAATTCGTTTCAGAACCCTTTTTAATGTTCTATTAGTTTTACCATTTACTTCTTAAGTGATACTGTATTATTATTGGTTAGGTTACAAGCTAGTCTCACAGAATAAAATGGAAAACTTTCTACCTCTATGCATGAGAATCACGTATTCTTTGAATACCTTGTAGACCTCACAACAACATTAAAACTCAGTGGTTTTTTTTGGAGCTAGATGAAACTTGCATCAAAAGGCTTCACTAAGATAATTAATTAAGTTAAATCATATGAAACTGCCAAAATTTGGTTTTGACTTCAATGAGCAATTTTGTATGGTTCAACCTAATGGTTATAAACTGCCATTGTTGATTCAGGAATATTTTCCTAGAAAATCAACCGTTTTCTGTAATTTTTCTAAAGTATTGGTATAACAGCGTACACAGTATTTGTTTACAATCTTTTAATCACCTTCATATTGGAGTGAGTTTAATAGTACCATGTATAAAAATGTTTTCTTCAACTTCTGAAGAGAAATTTTGGTAAAATTATGGTATAAGTAAGTAAAGGCTCAATAAACTTAAAAATTCCAAGCATAAATTCTTATTCTCCATCTAACCTGTAAACCCCTAAGAAGGCCACAGGTTGCTTTCAGGGGCTCTGTAAACATGTGAGCCAAATTTATATGTGAGTGCAGACATCATACATGCATGCTCTTGGGGGAGAACCCAGTAGCTTTAGCAAATTCTCAAATACCTAAAAGTCCCAAATAACTTTAGAGAGTTTTGAAATGACATTTAACAAGGTACATACATAAAAATGTGATGGAAATTCTATTAAATGGAAGACAGGAAAAATACCATTTCAGAGTACAAAGATTCCAAACTCTTACATTCTATTTCATTTAAGAAAGGATTAAAAGTACATAAAAATATAGAAGGAATGAAAACCATTTTATATTAATGCTAATGTTCTTCTGGAAACTACGTGGATACGTAAACGTTTTTCAACAAACCGAAAAGACTAAACTTCTAAATGTGTTTCTACGTGTTTTTAAAGATGAACAAACTAAAGAGGAAGATGAGGACAAAGAAAAAGGAACTAGAGTAACAGAGGAAAATAAAATGTGAGATAGTTAACGAAAGGTGAACATAAAACCAAAATAGGTAAATTTTTTTCTGATCACAAGGTAGTGAACAGTCATAAAAAGAAAACAATGAGAAAAAGAGCATTAACCATGTAATGGCTTACCTTGACAAAGACGGCTGGAAAACGAAAGTAGGGAGGTACTGAAACAACATGGAAGGAGTAGAAAATTGAAAAGCAAAGAGAAAAGGCTAAAAGGAAAAAGAGTGAAGCAAAATCAAGCATATACCATATTTCCAATGAAAAATCTTATTTTGAAAACAATACTTCAGGTTTCTCTGAAGCATAATGAAAAAGAAAAGGATAAAACTAACCTGTTGTACAAATTCCAAGGGTACTGGTGTGGCTTGTGTAAATGCTTCTAGATGAATACCATGTACAGGGTCTTCAACTATCAGACAGCCAATGTCAAACCATCTGCAACAGAATGTATGAGTTTCACGTTGTGTATGTGCTAAATGAGTTATGGTGAATAAGATAAAGTACTAACATTCTGATAAAACATTACTAGATTGATTAGAAAAACATTTCCTTGAAATTTTCAAGAGGACAATCCATCAAACAACATATAAAATTTCCCTGTTGGCTTAATTCCAAGAGAAGGAAAAAAACAAAAAAAATGGGGAAAAACAACAACAAGCAAAAAATAATTGAAAATTACTCATCATGGAAAGTTCCTTTTCTTGCTAAGATTTGGAGAAAAGAATGGCAATTAGGGGTGCTCAAATATGCAACAGATAAATCTACTCATTTGAAAATGCAAATAGCTTATCATAATTAAAAATGTCACTTGCTAAAATATGGGAAAATTTATATTATCAATTCTATAATTAATATATAGCCAAGTTTGCAAAGTTACTATAAAAATAAACTCATTCAGGAAATAACCCTCTCCTCATTCCTGATAAATCCTTCTAATCACACTTGCTGAATTGTTCACAACGCATCAGTCTTTGAAAACAGCCTCATGAAATCAAGAAAGCTTTCTTCAATTTAACGATACACATAAAAAGTGATACATTTAAAAACTGACTTAGGTGAGGTCATCTGTAACATCACTAGCATTTTAACTAGCCAGAATCAGGAAATCATGAGTTTACATGACAAGATACAGAGCAAGAAAATTTTAAAATATACAGATTAAAGTGCGATGAACTACAATCTGATTAGGAAACTTATTTACATACTCAAAGAAACAACAAAACAATATGTAGAATAACTCTGCTGAGTGTTAAAATGGCAGTTTATAATGTCTGTAGTATTCACATCCTAAAACTTTGCTTTAAATTAAGAACCTTAAATAGTTATTTATTACATGAACCATTATTTTAAATAATTTATTTGGTATATGCTGAGTCAGTATTTTACTTTACATGATTTCTGTATTATGCAGATAGCAGAGAATAATTGTAGTGACTAAGCTTCCAGGCATGGCACAGACGTCCTGAAAAGCAGCAACCCTAAAGGTACAAGCAGTCTCCCCTACAATGCCGGTGAACACACGAGAAGAACTCCCCTTCCTCTCCAAACTACTGTCACGTTCCCGAGCGTGTCAAACTGGATATCCCATTCTTCTCAAATCTAAACTGCCGTCACTGTCACGCCCACCGAGACCTCTTCCATTTCCCTAACTAGTGCTATTGGCTGTCACGCCCACCGAGACCTCTTCCATTTCCCTAACTAGTGCTACTGGCTGAGGAAACGTTGTCTTCTCCCTCCTTCCTCCTGTCCTTCCACCCCACTCCCACTCCCCACCCATCAGGAGGAAGAGTGGTGGTCTCCATTGTTCACACTCAAGGACAGTTGCTAAGGAATGCTCTCCTTCTCCTCACCCTCTCCATGCGGTTGGTGAAATAAGATAGCCTCGACCAATCCTATATGGAAGCTACTTGGACTTAAAAAAGGCTTAAGAAGAATGTTCCAAGACATTTAGATTTCATGTAGCAGAAAAAAATCAAAATAGCACCTGAGGAGCTGACACAGGTATGCCAATTTGTATTTTACCAAAGAAAGACCATCCACTATCACCAGTCACTTCACAGAAGGACATTTTAACCCATTTCACACATAACCCTTGGTTTTAGAACTTGATGGGTTAATCTCAGAATAAGGACAATTCACGCTCACACAGTTATTTTTCCATTTTGGTATAAAACATGCTAATTTTCCTCATGTGGCATGAACTGATGCAAAGTTTATCACAAATAGCTAGGTCTATACTGGCTTTACTATTAGGAGCCAAACACCACTGGTCTTTTCTTAACTCAGTTATAAGCATGTATTTCCCTGACTTTATCTTCTGTGCACTTATTTCTCATGGGAACACCACAGAGAGAAGTAGCCAAAGCAAACTATCAAGTGTTTTGGGTCATGGGTTTGCTGTTTGTTCTCATGTCCTTCCTCTAATCCCCTTCTGTATCTTAATATTACAGCCTTTTCATCCTCCCTCCTCCTCAAACCATACTGGAAACCATCCACAGACTTCCTAATACCATTTACTATTCCTAATCTTCTGCTCAAAAAAAAGGTAGGAAAAATACCACATCTAGGTACGATGGAGCAGTTGATGGCAGACCAATGCTCCCAAGGAAAAGCTGGATGAGTATACAAGTCATATCTAATGGCATCCAAGAGCTGTAGAAGCAAGGAAGACAAAATGGAGTAAACATTCTGGACAGGGACAACCTTTCAACGGTATGCTGAAGACTTTCAGCTGACCCTGAGCACAACGCAGCCTGGACTCAGGTCAGTCTATCTAAAGTGCACCAAACTACCCTTCCACGCACCTCACTACTCTGTTTATTAGAGAGAACAGTGAACCTTCTCAAAATTACCTCAAGACTCTCAAGTTTCTTATAAACAATGCCTAGCTTTCAAAGATTATGAGGCATCCACAAAGCACCTTATCGTCACACCAAAAGGAAGCTAACAGAGGCCCACACACTGGATTCAGTAGACGAGGATCTTAAAATAAATATGACTCGTATTCAAAGAAAGAGAGGTGAAGATAGTCAAAATAGAAAATATAGGTATTCAATAATAAATCTACTTAAAAAAAAAATCAATGTATGGGCTACACAGCAGAAGACAGGTAAACAGAAGATACTTGAACTAAAGAGCGAGAAAAATCAGAGTGAGGAAGTAGGGGAAAGAGGGGACTGACCAAATGAGAACTCTGAGGCACAGTGAAAAGGTGAACAAGCGTGTAATTAGAGTCCTAGAAAGAGAAGAGAGAAAATGGGCCAGAAGGCAATTCTGAAGATACAATGGCCAAGAACTTTCCAAAACTGATGAAAGACATAAATCCAATGAAAGAAAATCAATCTCAGGGAATCCACAAAAATTCAATACCTAAGCAAATACCCCTGGTACATACCATACAACTGCAAAAATAAAATGACAGAAAAAATCCTAAATGCAGCTAAACAATACATCCTCTTCACAGAAACAAGCTGGATAGCTGATGTAACAGAAATGATGGAAGCCAGAAAACAGTACAACAGCATCTTTAAAGTACTGAAAGAAAAGATCTGCCAATCCAGACTTCTACATCCAGGAAAAAAAAACACCCCGTGAAAATAAAGGTGCTTAAAGGCACTTTCAGACAAAAGCTGAGAGAACTCCTGGCTAAAGTCTTCCATCACAATGTATATAGTAGTACCAAAGGACGCTCTTTAGGCAGAATGAAAATGATCCCAGACAGAAAAACCAAAAATGCAGGAAAGAATTCAGAGAATAAATATAAGTGAATAGAGTGTACAGAACTATACTAATATCTTAGGAGTTTAAAAAGTATACACAATTAAGATACTTAACAATACTGCAAAAGATGAAGGGGGTAAATGGTATTGAAAGCAGTTCAGTATTATCAGAAGTCATAATTTTTATTAAAACATAATACATGGAAAAAGGCACAATGGAATCTCTAAGGTAGCCCTTAAATGGATATTTCATTTTTCCCCTCTGTTAACCTTTTAATATTCATCATCACTGGATGGTTGCTTGGTGCTTACAAAGAAAGTTCAAACTTCCCAACCTAGCAATCAAAGCTCTTCAGTCTGTCCCCAAACTACTTTTTGATTTCCTATCCAACAGTGTTCAGCCAAGCTGAAAAAATCACTGACCCCAGAATACATCTTAATCATCTTCACACTTTTCCTCCATGCACAATGTCCTACCTATTCTTTTCTACTTTAACCAAATTTTACCTACTCTTCAAAATTCAGCTCAAGTCCCAATCATTCACAAATCTTATCTGACACTATCTCCACATCAAGTTAATTCCATTGAAATTGCACACAGCATTTTATGTACAGCCCATGTGCAGCAACAAAGACCCAATGCAGCCAAGAATTTAAAAAATAAAAAAATCATATGTTCCTCTATTGACGTGTTTGGTGATACCTATCAGTGTGAAAAGATATTTAAAAAAAATGATGAATTATGTTGCTGGAGGTTTTTTCCAAACTAAATAGATGAGAGGTAGTACTGAACAGAACTCAAACCTAGTGACTGCCTCCAGGCCCTCTTGCCATACCTTCCATTACTCTGAATGACTGTGTAAATGATTGTTACTGGAGGTCAACATCCAAGCCAATAACTAAACCACTGTATCAAATGTAATTGATTATTAACACAATCTTAGCATGCAGGGAATACAATGTCCATTTTATAATTAAAAAGGAGAAACAGGGCTTCCCTGGTGGAGCAGTGGTTGAGAGTCCACCTGCCGATGCGGGGACAAAGGTTCGTGCCCCGATCTGGGAAGATCCCACATGCCGCGGAGCGGCTGAGCCCGTGAGCCGTGGCCGCTGAGCCTGTGCGTCCGGAGCCTGTGCTCCACAACGGGAGAGGCCACAACAGTGAGAGGCCCGCGTACCGCAAAAAAAAAAAAAAAAAGAAACAAGTAGAAATGTGAGCTGAGCTACACAGGTCACATAGCTAGTTAGATGACAGAGCTAGACCAGAACGTAATTTTCTCTCTGGTTCTAAAATAGGATACATTTTTTTTTACTAGATGTTCAGTGTAAGCAATCATATTTTGCTCCTAAGAGAAACATAATAAGCCTCTTACTGAACCATTATACACCAACAAACTGGACAACCTAGAAGAAATGCATAAATTCCTAAAAACACACAACCTACTAAGACTGAATCAAAAGAAACAGAAAATCTAAACAAATGGATTACTTGTAAGGAGACCGACTTAGTAATCAAAAACCTCCCAACACACAAAAGTCCAGAACTAGATGGTGTCACTGGTGAATTCTACCAAAGATTTAGAGAAAAATTAATACCAACCTTCTCAAACTCTTCCAAAAAACAGAAGATGAGACACACTTCCAAACTCATTTTACAAGGCCAGCATTACCCTGATACCAAACCCAGACAAGGACACTAAAAGAAGAAGAAAATTAAAGGCCCAATATCCCTGAAAAACAGAGATGTAAAAATCCTCAATGAAATACTAGCAACCCGAATTCTACAATGCATTAAAAGGATCTATACCATAATCAAGTGGGATTTACTCCAGGGATGTAAGGATGGTTCAAAATGTGCCAATCAATCAATGTGATACACCACATTAACAAAATGAAAGATAAAATCATATGATCATGTCAACAAAGCTACAAAAAGTATTGGACAAAATTCAACACCCATTAAGGACAAAAACTCTCAACAGAGTGGATACAGAAGGAACATACCTCAACATAATCAAAGTCATATATGGCAAGCCCATAGCTAATATACTCAACAGTGAAAAGCTAAAAAGCTTTACCTCTAAGATCAAGACAAGAATGCCCACTCTTCCCACTTTTATTCAGCATGGTATTGGAAGTCCTAGTCAGAGTAATTAGGGAAGAAAAAAAATGCATCCAAATCAGAAAGGAGGAAGTAAAACTGTTACTATTTGCACATGACATATTATATGTAGAAAAACCTGAAGCTACCACTGTAAAAAACTGTTAAAACTAGTAAATTCAGTAAAGTTGCAGGATACAAATTCAATACCCCCAAATTTGTTGTATTTCTATACACTAATAGCAAACTATTAGAAGAAAAAAATTTTAAATGCCATTTACAATTACATCAAAAAGAATAAAATAGTTAAGAATGTATTTAACCAAGCAGGTGAAAGATGTCTACTCTGAAAACTGTAAGACACTGATGAAAGAAACTAAAGAAGACACAAATAAATGGAAATATATTCCATGCCCATGGACTAGCAGAATGAACATTGCTAAAATGTTCCTATTACCCAAAGGAAGCTACAGACTCAACGCAATCCCTATCAAAATTCCAATGATATTTTCCAAAGAAATAGAAGAAACAATCCTAAAATTTGTATGCAACCACAAGACCCTGAATAGCCAAAGCAATCTTGAGAAAGCAGAGCAAAGCTGGAGGCAACATGCTCCCTGATGTCAAATTATAATACATAGCAACACTAATCAAAACAGTATGGTACTTGCATAAAAAACAAAAACACAGCTCAGTGCAATAGAGCCCAGAAATAAACCCATGGATTTATGGCCAATTAAGTTATGACAAAACAGCCAGGAATACGGAATGGGGAAAGGACAGTCTCTTCAATAAATGGTGTTGGGAAAACTGGACCACAATTTTACACCAGACATAAAAATTAATCAAAATGGATTAAATACTTGAGCATAGCATCTGAAACCATAAAAAACTCCTAGAAGAAAAAATAGGCAGTAAGCTCCTTGATATCTGTTGTGGCAATGATGTTTTTTGGATTTGACACTGAAAGCAAATGCAACAAAATCAAAAACAAGTGGGACTACACCAAACTAAAAAGTTTCTGCACAGCAAAGGAAACTATCAACAAAATGAAAAGGAAACCTACCAAATGGCAGACAATACCTGCAAATCATATATCTGATATGAGCCTAATATCCAAAATATACAAAGAACTCATACTAATCAACAGCAAAAACCAAACAATCCAATAAAAAAATGGGGAGAAGATCTGAATAGCCTCCTTTTCCAAAGAAGACATACAGATGGCCATACGTGAAAAGGTGCTCAACATCACTAATCCCCCAGGGAAATGCTTATCAAAACCACAATAAGATAACACCTCACACTGTTAGAACGGCTATTATCAGAAAACAAGAAATAACAAGTGTTGACGAAGAGGTGGAGAAAAGGGAACACTTGTGCACTGTTGGTGGGACCGTAAATTGGTACAACCACTATGGAAAACAGTATGGAGGTTCCTCACAAACTGAACTACCAAATAATCCATAAATTTCACTTCTGGGTATTTATCCAAAGGAAACGAAAATACTAACTCAACAAGACATATGTATCACCCTGTTCACTACAGCATTATTTCCAACAACCAAGGCATGGAAGCAAATTAAATGTCTGCTGATGATAAAGAAACTGTGACTTATACACACACTCACACACATATATGTATGTATATATACAATGAAATATTATTCCATTGAAAAGGAAGGAACACCTTGCCACTTGCAGCAACGTGTATGGACACTGAAGTCATTAAGCTAAGTGAAGTCAAATAGAGAAAGACAAATACTGTATGATCTCACATGTGGGAGGAAAAGCAAACTCACAGATACAAAGGACAGACTGGTGGATGCAGAGGCAGGGGTGGGAGGGGGAGTAAAATGGATAAGGGGATTAAAAGGTACAAACTTCCAGTTATAAAATAAGTAAGTCATGAGAATATAATGTACAGCATGGTGACTATAGTTAATAATACTTTTTGTACATTTGAAAGCTGCTAAGAGAATAGATCTTGTCTTGTAAGTTCTCTAAAAAAATTATAACTATGTTAAAAAAAAAATCCTCTTACTTGTCAGGAAGCAATTCTGCAATGAAGTTTTCTACTGACACAGCAGTCTGTTTTTCATGGATCACTCCAGTTCGACGCAAGCTATCTATCCGTTCCTGGGCACCCTGAAACAGTGTACATTAGAAACTATTTTAAATTATTTGGTTTTAAACATACTAATTTATGACTGTATAAGTAATATGCATATACATTTATACACACATATATGCTCACTGTAAAGATGAAAACAATACAGAAGCACACATACATACTCACTGTTAACATGAAAACAATACAGAAGCATAGAGAGTAAAAAGTGAAAAAGCCCCACTGTATTCCCCTCAGTATTAAGAGTCTGCAGTGCATCTTCCAAATTATTCCTATATGCATTATTATTTTAGTTGCTACCATGAAATGGATAATTTTTATATTACATGTTCTAATTGGTTATTACTAATATAAGGAAACTATGCTTTTTAGTGTTGGTCTGGTAAGAGGCCATCTTACTAAATAAAAATCATTTATCAATTATAGTAGTTTTTTTTAGTTGATTCTCTCTTGAAAAATTTTCCAGGCAGGCAACCATATCAATAGCAAATATATTTTTTGTGGTTTTTTTTTTTTTTTTTTTTTTTTTTTTTTTTTTTTTTTTTTTTTTTTTTTTTTGCGGTATGCGGGCCTCTCACTGTTGTGGCCTCTCTGGTTGCGGAGCACAGGCTCTGGGTGCGCAGGCTCAGTGGCCATGTCTCACGGGCTCAGCCGCTCCACGGCATGTGGGATCTTCCCAGACCGGGGCACAAACCCGCGTCCCCTGCATCGGCAGGTGGACTCTCAACCACTGCGCCACCAGGGAAGCCTGCAAATATGTTGTTCCTCTTTCTTCTGATTCCTTTTATATATAGCCTTTAAAGTTTGCACCAAAATGACAGTTATTTTAACTTCAAATGTATGCATTACATCAAAGCTTATTCAAGAAAATTAGTACCACTAATGAAACAAAATTGAGGGGCTGAGAACACTATATAGATAACTCAAAATCATGAATTAAATATATATTTATGGCAGAAAACTAAAAGCTGGATTAATGAGGACAAGGTTGTTTACTACTTTTATTTGAATCACTTCATAAAAGTGATCATGAATGATATGATGAGAATGTGTTCAAAAAGCAAGATAAAACTATTTCTGAATAAAACTAGTCATGGATAATACCCCTATTTTTATCATGAACAGCACAGCTAAGCAGTGAATGAGATTAAGGGGTCAATTCCTCTTCAAATGAAAATTAAGAAAGCTAGGATACTTCTAGAGACAACTGAATTTATTTCAGAGACAACTAGAATAAAGAAGTGACAACTGTATGAGAACACGTAGGCCAATTTGTCATTAGCTTATAAACGTGAAAGATGAAAGAAGATATGAGTTAAACTACAATAAAATCAAGCTGTATTTTTGCTTACTCTTATATCTCTGGTACCTAGCATACATAGCGTCTAACCTAATAGGCAGCCAGTGAGAACTTACTACATGAGAAAGTGAACAAGGGAAAAACTAAGGGCTTCTGAAAGCCTATACGGCTAATATTAGGAATCTAAAGAGTGTAACTATGGCATCACCAAATCTAATAGTGAATGAGGAGGTCACTGTTGAATCTGAAAAAAATACAGTTGCTCAGATGAACTTAATTCTTTGTACTGGATAATGTAAATCTGTTCCGAAATTTGGGAGGAATAAAATAATTCCCTCCTCCCAAAAGGTAGTTATGTCTAATGTTTACTATAAAGAAGTTTAAATAAATGTTAATTCAGTAAAAAACTATTAGGGGATTAGTGGGATGTTTAGAGATTCATCGGCAACTCTTCAAAGATGCTATCTCAGCTACACACTACAACAAAATATTCCTAGATTTTATGCTCCCAGGAAACAGAAACTAAGTTGGTTCATTTTTTACTATCCTACAGCACAGGGCTTTATACTTCATAGGGTTCACAAAATATTGAACTGAAATTAATTAGCACCTATAAAAGATAGGACAATGAGTTAGGTAGACAAGGGTAATGCTTGTTTTTATGGATCCAGAAGAGAAAATGAAGAGGGGGTAAATCAGCCTCTTTCCTCCTCTGACCACAACATTACTTAAATGTGGCATCTATTGGCGTCACAGAGACACTTTGATGTTAGTCACGACCAATGTTTTGAGAAGGGAATTTTAACTTTTTCAGCGGTGTAGGGGATCAAAAATTAGGTAGTTTAGAGGCCACACTGAAGTAACTGTCTCAGAACTGAAGTAAGATGCAGAAATGCCTCTAGAGCTTATACTGTACTCTGAGAGCTTATACTAAGCAACTGTGTTCAGATAATCAAAATTCCATGCTTCTTCATAAATTTTTACAGATATTAACTGCATTTTTCTTGACTATAAGATATAAAACAATGGTCATAAATATAATTGGCTTTTCAGTAAAATTAATACTTGGCATTGGAGAAGTTTCAGAAGCTTCCTAACTTTAATTACAGCTGATTTATTTCCTTAAACAATTTCCTATGTTTAAAGGAAAACTTAAGTTTAGTTAAAAAAGACATGCATTTCAAATAAAATCTGATGGGGAGAAAAAAATCTGGGTTGAAATTTTAATATTCTACATTATTTTCTTTTTGTTAGTTCCCTTACTGTTTCTGAAACAAAACAAACAGCTAGGAAAATTACAAATCACTTTCCTATATATATCAGTTTCAATGAATTTTAATTTTCTTTTACTGAAGATTGTGGAAAAGGAACACTTTTCTAAATTTGAAGGGCAAAAACCAATACTAAAACAAATCTGTCAAATACTAATAAAATCACAATATAAACTGAACAATTAATAGTCAGAAAATAAGATTTTTCTTACAGACAAAAATCTCCATCAGCCTTTCAAGTTCAGTTTATACCAATCTGAAGTATCTTTTATGCAATGATATTTAACATAAAATATTTAAGACTCATGTTTTAAAAACCATGAAATTCTGAGTTATGTTCCAAAAATCATGTGGTGATCTATCAGAAATTATGAATGACAACTCTTATCAGTTTTTTTATCAGGTTTTTTTGAGAACAATTAGAAACCACAGGACTTGCAAGAAGATTTTACCGAGTCATTATGTCATTTGCATTCTTAATATCTAAAACAGTATTTTGAATTGTCCCTTCATATGACACTCAGGAGGATTTTAGGTTCCGAGGCAATCAGTGTGTGAGCGGTATATCTTTATTTTCTTTTTTTTTTTTTTTGGTATATCTTTATTTTCTAATGGGAGAGGTCAGAGCTTATGACGAGGAGATGAGAAAGGAGATGGCACGTTGCCTCCATTACAAGTATGTATTCAGGTAGAAAATTTTAGGAAGGAAAACATATGGAAATTGAGGAAGGAGAAGGTGAGTTCCTGAAAACTATCTGGGTCTACTTGGACCTTGTAAAATCTTTGCATGTCACCAGAGGTACTTATACACAAGTCTGATGACCAATGTTTGATGGTAAAGGTACTATCAAAGTATAGCAACAGGTGGGCAGCTAGAGCTCTGTTAAGGGAAAAATCTCTATTCTCATATGGCTGACATGTTAAGTCAAAATTCAGAACAGATGCCAGAGTGAAAACATCTTCTGCATTAGACTGCTTACTTGAGGAAATAAATTATTAATTTAAGAAGTTTACCCTAGCACTTTAAATTCTATTGTTTGGGATTTCATACCAAGATATCTCAATAGGACTGCTAGATATTCACTTTAAAGAACATGAAGCACTATTCTAAACGTTTGTATCTGTACACGAAACAAAGATCTCTGCTCTTGTAGAATTTAATTCTAGTGGGGAAAAAAGCATTAAAAAATAAAAATAACATAAATGTAAATTATATGGTAAATCAGAAGATGCTGGCTGCTATAGGAAAAAGATCAGAGGAGGATAAGAGGGATCAGGAGTGCAGGGCAGGTAAGTGCAGACTGCAGTACTGAACAGGGCAGCCAGGACAGGCCCCACTGTGGAGGGAAGATCTTAGTGAAGACTTGAAGGAGGTCAGGGAGTCAACCAAGCAGATATCTGAGGAAAGAGTGGCTCAGAAAGAGCTGTGAAAAGGCTGTGAGAAGAAAGCAGCCTGTCAGACAAGTGCAAAGACCTGCAAGGAGGCCAATGTGGCTGGCAGCGAGTGAGCAAGGGGGAAGACCAGAGAAAAGCAGAAGGCCGCTGGTGCAGCCACTGTGGAGAACAGCATGGAGGTTTCCTAAAAGCCAAAAATAGAGCTGCCATATGATCCAGCAGTCCCACTCTCGGGCACATACCTGGAAAAGATGAAAACTCTAGTTGAAAAAGATACATGCGCCCTTTCGGAAGATGGCAGAAGACTAAGACGCGGAGATCACCTTCCTCACGACAGATACACTAAAAATACATCTACATGTGGAACAACTCCTACAGAACACCTACTGAACGCTGGCAGAAGACCTCAGACCTCCCAAAAGGCAAGAAACCCCCAGGTACCTGGGTAGGGCTAACGACAAAAGAAAAAACAGAGACAAAAGAATAGGGACGGGACCGGCACCAGTGGGAGGGAGCTGTGAAGCAGGAAAAGTTTCCACACACTAGGAAGCCCCTTCGCGGGCAGAGACTGCTGGTGGCGGAGGGGGAAGCTTCGGAGTCGCGGAGGAGAGCACAGCAACAGGGGCGCGGAGGGCAAAGCGGAGAGATTCCCGCACGGAGGATCGGCGCCGACCGGCACTCACCAGCCCGAGAGGCTTGTCTGCTACCCCGCTGGGGCAGGCGCAGCTGGGAGCTGAGGCTCAGGCTTCGGTCGGAGCGCAGGGAGAGGACTGGGGTTGGCGGCGTGAGCGCAGCCCACAGGGGGCTAGTGCACCACGGCTAGTGGGGAGGGAGTCCGGGGAAAAGTCTGGACCTGACGAGGAGGCAAGAGACTTTCTTCCCTCTTTGTTTCCTGGCGCTCGAGGAGAGGGTATTAAGAGGGCTGCTTAAAGGAGCTCCAGAGACCGGCGTGAGCCGCGGCTACCAGCACGGACCCAGGAGACGGGCCTGAGACGCTAGGGCTGCTGCTGCAGCCACCAAGAAGCCTGTGTGCGAGCACAGGTCACACTCCACACCTCCCTTCCGGGGAGCCCGTGCAGCCCGCCACTGCCAGGGTCCCAGGATCCGGGGACAACTTCCCTGGGAGAACGCAAGGCGCACCTCAGGCTGGTGCAACGTCCCGCTGGCCTGTGCCGCCTTAGGCTCACCCTGCACTCTGTGGCCCTCCCTCCCCCTGGCCTGAGTGAGCCAGAGCCCCCGAGTAAGCGGCTCCTTTAACCCCATCCTGTCTGAGCGAAGAACAGACGCCCTCCGGCAACCTACATGCAAAGGCGGGGCCAGATCCAAAGCTGAGCCCCAGGAGCTCCACGAACAAAGAAAAGAAAGGGAAATCTCTCCCAGCAGCCTCAGGAGCAGCGGATTAAATCCCCACAATCAACTTGATGTACCCTGCATCTGTGGAATACATGAATAGACAATGAATCATCCCAAATTGAGGAGCTAGACTTTGAGAGCAAGATTTATTATATTTTTCCCCTTTTCCTCTTTTTATGAGTGTGTATGTGTATTCTTCTGTGGGAGATTTTGTCTGTATACCTTTGCTTTCACCATTTGTCCTATGGTTCTATCTGTCCATTTTTGTTTTTTTTTTTTAACCTTTTAAAAAATTTTCTATCTTAATAATTTTTTATTTTAATAACCTTATTTTATTTTATCTTACATTACTCTATTTTATCCTTTTTCTTTCTTTCTTCCTTCATCCCCTCCTTCCTTCCCTCCTTCCTTCCTTCCCTTTCCTTCCTTCCTTTCTTTCTTTCTTCCTTTCTTTCTACTTTTTCTCCCTTTTATTCTGAGCCGTGTGGATGAAAGGCTCTTGGTGCTGCAGCCAGGAGTCAGTGCAGTGCCTCTGAGGTGGGAGAGCCAACTTCAGGACACTGGTCTACAGAGACCTCCCAACTCCACATAATATCAAACGGTGAAAATCTCCCATAGATCTCCATCTTAACACTAGCACCCAGCTTCACTCAACGACCAGCAAGCAACAGTGCTGAACACCCTATGCCAAACAACTAGCAAGACAGGAACACAACCCCACCCATTAGCAGAGAGGCTGCCTAAAATCATAATAAGTCCACAGACACCCCAAAACACACCATCAGACGTGGAGCTGCCCACCAGAAGGAAAAGATCCAGCCTCATCCATCAGAACACAGGCACTAGTCCCCTCCACCAGGAAGCCTACACAACCCACTGAAACAACTTTAGCCACTGGGGACAGACACCAAAAACAACGAAAACTACGAACCTGAAGCCTGCTAAAAGGAGACCCCAAACACAGTAAGATAAGCAAAATGAGAAGACAGAAAAACACACAGCAGATGAAGGAGCAAGATAAAAACCCACCACACCTAACAAATGAAGAGGAAATAGGCACTCTATCTGAAAAAGAATTCGAATAATGATAGTAAACATGATCTAAAACCTTGGAAATAGAATTAACAAGCACCTAGAAGAACTAAAGATGAAACAAGCAACAATGAACAGCACAATAAATGAAATTAAAAATACTCTAGATGGGATCAATAGCAGAATAACTGAGGCAGAAGAACGGATAAGTAACATGGAAGATAAAATAGTGGAAATAACTACTGCAGAGCAGAATAAAGAAAAAAGAATGAAAAGAACTGAGGACAGTCTCAGAGACCTCTGGGACAACATTAAATGCACCAACATTCAAATTATAGGGGTTCCAGAAGAAGAAGACAAAAAAAGGGACTGAGAAATTATTTGAAAAGATTATAGTTGAAAACTTCCCTAGTATGGGAAAGGAAATAGTTACTCAAGTCCAGGAAGCACAGAGAGTCCCATACAGGATAAACCCAAGGAGAAACACGCCAAGACACATACTAATCAAACTATCAAAAATTAAATACAAAGAAAACATATTAAAAGCAGCAAGGAAAATACAACAAATAACACATAAGGGAATCCTCATAAGGTTAAGAGCTGATCTTTCAGCAGAAACTCTTCAAGCCAGAAGGGACTAGCAGGACATATTTAAAGTGACGAAGGAGAAACACCTGCAACCAAGATTACTCTACCCAGCAAGGATCTCATTCAGACTTGATGGAGAAATTAAAATCTTTACAGACAAGCAAAAGCTGAGACAGTGCAGCAGCACCACCAAACCAGCTTTACAACAAATGCTACAGGAACTTCTCTAGGCAAGAAACACAAGAGAAGGAAAAGACCTGCAATAACAAATGCAAAACAATTAAGAAAATGGGAATAGGAACATACATATCGATAATCGCCTTAAATGTAAACGGATTAAATGCTCCCACCAAAAGACAAAGACTGGCTGAATGGATACAAAAACAAGACCCATATATATGCTGTCTACAAGAGACCCACTTCAGACCTAGAGACACATACAGACTGAAAGTAAGGGGGTGGAAAAACATATTCCCTGGAAATGGAAACCAAAAGAAAGCTGGAGTAGCAATTCTCATCAGACAAAATAGACTTTAAAATAAAGACTATTACAAGAGACAAAGAAGGACACTACATCATGATCAAGGGGACGATCCAAGAAGAAGATAAAACAATTGTGAATATTTACGCACCAAAGACAGGAGCACCTCAATACATAAGGCAACTACTAACAGCCATAAAAGGGGAAATCGAAAGTACCACATTCATAGTAGGGGACGTTAACACCCCACTTTCACCAATGGACAGATCATCCACAATGAAAATAAATAAGGAAACACAAGCTTTAAATGACACATTAAACAAGATGGACTTAATTGATATTTATAGGACATTCCATCCAAAAACAACAGAATACACATTTTTCTCAAGTGCTCATGGAACATTCTCCAGGATAGATCATATCTTGGGTCACAAATCAAGCCTTGGTCAATTTAAGAAAAATGAAATTGTATCAAGTATCTTTTCCGACCACAACGCTATGAGACTACATATCAATTACAGGAAAAGATCTGTAAAA
Organism: Platanista minor; assembly: GCA_004363435.1. Classification (NCBI taxonomy): domain Eukaryota; kingdom Metazoa; phylum Chordata; class Mammalia; order Artiodactyla; family Platanistidae; genus Platanista; species Platanista minor. Next base: position 27,976 of record RJWK010022468.1, read on the forward strand.
AATACAAACACATGGAGGCTAAACAATACACTACTTAATAACAAAGTGATCAGTGAAGAAATCAAAGAGGAAATCAAAAAATACCTAGAAACAAATGACAATGCAGACAGAATGACCCAAAACCTATGGGATGCAGCAAAAGCAGTTCTAAGAGGTAAGTTTATAGCAATACAATCCTACCTTAAGAAACAGGAAACATCTCAAATAAACAACCTAACCTTGCACCTAAAGCAATTAGAGAAAGAAGAACCAAAAACCCCCAAAGTTAGCAGAAGGAAAGAAATCATAATGATCAGATCAGAAACGAATGAAAAAGAAATGAAGGAAATGATAGCAAAATCAATAAAAGTAAAAGCTGGTTCTTTGAGAACATAAAAAAATTGATAAGCCATTAGCCAGACTCATCAAGAAAAAAAGGGAGAAAACTCAAATCAAGAGAATTAGAAGTGAAAACGGAGAGGTAACAACTGACACTGCAGAAATAACAAACGATCAGGAGAGATTACTACAAGCAACTCTATGCCAATAAAATGGACAACCTGGAAAAAATGGACACATTCTTAGAAATGCACAACCTGCCAAGACTGAATCAGGAAGAAATAGAAAATATGAACAGACCAATCACAAGCACTGAAATTGAAACTGTGATTAAAAATCTTCCAACAAACAAAAGCCCAGGACCAGATGGCTTCACAGGCGAATTCTATGAAACATTTAGAGAAGAGTTAACACCTATCCCTCTCAAACTCTTCCAAAATATAGCAGAGGGAGGAACACTCCCAAATTCATTCTACGAGGCCACCATCACCCTGATACCAAAACCAGACAAGGATGTCACAAAGAAAGAGAACTGCAGGCCAATATCACTGACGAACATAGATGCAAAAATCCTCAACAAAATACTAGCAAACAGAATCCAGCAGCACATTAAAAGGATCATACACCATGATCAAGTGGGGTTTATTCCAGGAATGCAAGGATTCTTCAATATACGCAAATCAATCAACATGATACACCATATTAACAAATTGAAGGAGAAAAACCATATGATCATCTCAATAGATGCAGAGAAAGCTTTCGACAAAATTCAACACCCATTTATGATAAAAACCCTGGAGAAAGCAGGCATAGAGGGAACTTTCCTCAACATAATAAAGAGCATATATGACAAACCCACAGCCAACATTGTCCTCAGTGGTTAAAAACTGAAGGCATTTCCACTAAGATCAGGAACAAGACAAGGTTGCCCACTCTCACCACTCTTATTCAACAGAGTCTTAGAAGTTTTAGCCACAGCAATCACAGAAGAAAAGGAAATACAAGGAATCCAAATCGGAAAAGAAGAAGTAAAGCTGTCACTGTTTGCAGATGACATGATACTATACATAGAGAATCCTAAAGGTGCTACCAGAAAACTACTAGAGCTAATCAATGAATTTGGTAAAGCAGCAGGATACAAAACTAACACACAGAAATCTCCGGCATTCCTATACACTAATGATGAAAAATCGGACAGTGAAATCAAGAAAACACTCCTATTTACCACTGCAACAAAAAGAATAACGTATCTAGGAATAAACCTACCTAAGGAGACAAAAGACCTGTATGCAGAAAATTATAAGACACTGATGAAAGAAATTAAAGATGATACTAATATATGGAGAGATATACCATGTTCTTGGACTGGAAGGATCAACATTGTGAAAATGACTCTACTACCCAAAGCAATCTACAGATTCAATGCAATCCCTATCAAACTACCAATGGCATTTTTCACAGAACTAGAACAAAAAATTTCACAATTTGTATGGAAACACAAAAGACCCCGAATAGCCAAAGCAATCTTGAGAACGAAAAACGGAGCTGGAGGAATCAGACTCCCTGACTTCA
>RJWK010022469.1:0-29838 GCA_004363435.1 Platanista minor
TTTTCTCTTTCTGACTTACTTCACTCTGTATGACAGACTCTAGGTCCGTCCACCTCACTACAAATAACTCAATTTCGTTTCTTTTTATGGATGAGTAATATTCCATTATATATATGTGCCACATCTTCTTTATCCATTCATCTGTTGATGGACACTTAAGTTGCTTCCATGTCCTGGCTACTGTAAATAGTGCTGCAATGAACATTGTGGTACATGACTCTTTCTGAATTATGCTTTTCTCAGGGTATATGCCCAGTAGTGGGATTGCTGGGTCATATGGGAGTTCTATTTTTAGCTTTTTAAGGAACCTCCATACTGTACAAGTGGCTCATGCAGCTCAATATCAAAAAAACGAATAACCCAATCCTAGACTCATACTTTAAAATGAACCATAATGCTTGTGTTTACAATTGGAGTTTGAAAAAGGAGAGAGGGGCATACTTGTATTAATATAATGCACCATTTGGCAGGTAATTAATACTGAAATTTTGGAAGCTGACCTTCTGTGTTCATAATCCAGTCTCCACTGCAAAACTTTTAGTACCTTTTAGAAGTCTTTTAGACTTCAGGCAAGAAACGTAACCTCTCTATGCCTCAGTTTCCTTGCCTGCAAAATGGGTATGATAATATCTCATGGAGTTATTCTGAGAATTAAATGAAATAATGCAAGCAAAGTCCTTTAAAAAAGTGCCTGGCACACATTAAGTCTTTGATAAACAACAGTTGTTGTTATTACCACCTTGTGCTTAGGTTGTCAGTTCTCATAAAGCTCCTCTGGGTCTGATGGATAACCAGATCCAAGGAGAAAAATCAATCCTGGGCCTTCTGCAAAGGACTGTTGGTGATTCAGCCATGGCAGGTGGGGTACTTTGAAGTGAAAGCTTCAGAGGTAGAGCTAGCAGGAGACCTCAAAAGATTTAGCTAGACCATTTGGGAAAGAAACACATTGGCATACAAAGGAAAAACGTGGTTGAAAGAAAAGCTGGGTGAGGAAATTTGACTGAATAAATACAATATAAGGTATTTTTAAGCAGTGTTTTATGTCATAAAGGGTAGAATCAAAATTATACTGCCATATTATGGCTTAACTGGGTTTTGTGTCTACATGTACAGAAAAGAGAGGAGAGAGGCAGATAGGGAGAAATAAATGGTCTTGGGACAGAACTTTTTAGCTAATCTGAGAGTGAGAGAGAGTTCTTAGTATATTTTCTAAAGTATTTCAAAGCCACTGAAGGGTTTTCAGTATTATTTAATGGCTTTATGACCTCCTGAGTTCAAAACTGTACAATATTGATAGGGATGGTTGAGGGAATAAAGTTCCAGGTCAAAAATGTTGTGGATGTTTCAGAAAGAAGAAACAAGGGAAGAAACTAAATTAAAGACAAGGATGGAGAAAAACAGAGTTGTGTTCAATCATAATCCCCTTACTTAAGGAAATAGCTCTGTTTAGTTTCTTAAGTTCTCTCAAGGTAGTTCAATAATCACCTCGGTAAAAAAAACAAGCCCCCCCCCCACACCTTTACACATGTACGTGTGCATGCACACACACACACACACACACACACAGTATGTTGGGAGATTATCAAAATCAAAATATCTGTTGAAAATCAATTTTTGAAAGCCAGCAGTGCTAAGGTTAAAAAGGAGAAATTGAATGTGCAAAGAGCAAAGGTCCAACTGGAAGCAAGGTGCCCGTCTGACAGCTGACGCCGTAGGACCAAGCAGAGACTCAGAGTTTGAGCAGATCCAAGCAGAATGCACACAGGTAAAGGTTTAATGTTGAAGAAGCATGACTACCGCAATGTCGCTGAATTCTTCCCAGGCCTTCGAAGAAGAAAAATACATAAACACATTGAGGGGATAGAGGGCAGCCTAGAGGACGCTCCATTAAAAAAAAAATTTCCCTGCCCCATGTGAGGGTGATGCAGAAAGAGATGAGAGGGGAAGGCAGAAGAGGGCCAAAGAGGTAACACAAGGCCACCTAATCTTTGTGAAAAGCCTTAAAAGGGAAACATATTTACAGCAAACAAAACATAAACTTCACATCATTTTTTTTCTTTGGTTAGAAACTCGTGGTTGGTCCTAATTTATAATTTCCTCTTAGGTAAACCAAAATGATCTTACTCTCAAATATCTGCACTATCAGATTCTCATCATACAGTCAATCGAAAAAGAAGTTTATTAAGGCTTCCACCTCACTGTGCTTCACCCAGAGGCACAGGAGTGGGTGTGGCGAGATTACAACGACAACGTACAAGACAGGGGTCTATGCCCTCAAACTGCTTATAATCTAAAGTAGGGAGACAAGATTTAAATATTTAAATTAACAAGGTCTCGTTTAATTTTATGGAAAAAAATGTTCAATTAGTGTTCAAGAAGGGCAAAAAGGGAATTGGGTCTGGGGTCTTTTTTGGCCTGGACATGCCCGAAGAGATAGGAAGAAGAGGGCATTTTCAACTGGTTTGGGGAGAGGGTGGAGTTCAGACAGGTGCAGCTACTCAAAGAAGGCACCCTAAATGAGGGGAACACAGTGAGCAAAGATCTGGAGGCCAGAAAGTGCAAGACATTTTCCAGGAAAGGCAGATAAACTAGCTGGGCAGGAAAAATGGTGAGCAGAGGGGACCAATGTCCAAGATCTGACCTGTTTATCCTGGCTTCGCGTTAACAAACACTTGTGCTGGTGATTGACTCAAGAACCTCATTTCAACTTCCTAAATGTTGTTTATATTTTCTTTTTGCTCCAGAAGGAACATTTGAGGGAAGGCTGCCCGTTGACATTCTTTAAGAGAATTATGCTGCAGAGCATCTGGTATTATCATGGCCACAGCCAGAAATCTTCTAGCAAGTTGTCTGGTAAGCTGTTTTTTGTATTACCACTGTACTGATTATTCACACGCCTCAGTAGGGCCACACTTTTGGTACAGAGATTTAAAAACATAGAATTCAAAGAAAACAGTAAGATGTGTCCCCTCCTTAAGGAGTGGGAACAGAAAGAAAAATCACCCTAGCAAAATGGAAAGCCTACTAGTATCTTAGATGAAAAGACGAACAAGACAGTTTCTAGGATGGAGGAACAAATGTGCTGATACGCAGATTTGTGGTAAGAAAAAGAACTTGGAATTACCTGGGAACAGCATGTGTATAGAATTTTGCCCTTTGGGTTGAAAAATAACAACCAAGGCGCCCTTGAAGGACTCAATCTCTTTGTAGAGGGAAAGAAGGAGCAACAGCTGGTCCTACCTCAAAGCTGTGAAGAGGCAGGTGCTGCACAAACTCCTGAACAACATCCCATTGGACACTGGCTGTCTAGTCACTTCACTGCCAGGGCCCAGCATTGTTTTCCAATCAGGAATTGGACAAAGACAGCAGGATTCCCAATCCTATACCCAGTGCTCCAACAAGCTAGCTCTGAGAACCAGTCCAATTCTGACCTTTATCACCATAATAGCTCTGGATTCTATGACCACTGAGGTCCTTCCCAGCTTTAGAAATCTATGACACAGGTAGCCTTCTGTGAAGCTGTTCAGAAAGGTGGGGACTCGAAGAATGTGGCCAAAGACACACTGGAATCCACTGTTGCTCTGGACTTCTTGGTACAGGAGACAATACATTTCCTTATTGTTTCAGGCAGAGTTTTTCTCTTATTTGCAGTCAGAAGTTGAAAATGTTTCTTAGCAGGATTTGAACATTGATTAAGAAAATTGCATTTTCTAAGCTTTATTTACTAATTAGTAAATTGAACCCTAAATCTATCACAGTAATGCTTTATACCTGCATGTAAGTAAATATAGATATGCGTATATAAGGCTTTTCATGGTGCCCAGCTCCTAAGAACCCTCAATGAATGTCAACTATAATCAGCTTTCAATAACTAACATTAGAATGGTACTTTGCCGTTTAAAATGGCATTCACTATTCTTCCATTTGATCTCCTCATCATCTCTTATAGAAGCACTGTCAGCCCAGTTGAAAAACTGGTCTAAGTGAGAAAATTGATCCAAGAGGATAAGTGACTTTCCTGAGTCGAAGCTAATCAGAGGTCAAGTCAGAACCATGTCTCTGGCTCCAAATATCTTGCTGTTTCCACTACCCCACATGATCTTTTAGTATTTTGCTGTAATACAGAGGGGAGATCACAAACAAAAGTCTATTTTGGTGAGTCAAGATAACCTCTTTATTGGCCAATAGAACTTTACAAGATAGAAGAAAAAAAAAACTTAGAGAGTTATTATAGAAATAATAGATTTCTAGAGTTATTATGGACATCTCCACTGGATATTCAATCAAGGGCTAAAGCAATCATGTTTCAAAAACTGTACACATATAAAACTAGTTGATGTCTTTAAGAAACCAGCTTTAGACCTGTACACTAGAATGCAAGAAGTTTGGATTTAATGAGGAAACTGGGGACAGAGAACTAGCATGCCTGTTTTGAGAAGACCTTGTCAGAGATTTGCAACAGAGAGAGAATCATCACTTAACTGAGAATCCACAACAGCTTTGTAGCAACAGGACGTTTCCTTTGTCTTGGATTGTGAATGCCTTTTAACATTGCTTTAATTAGACCAATATATTTTTATAAAACCCTCATAAAGCTGTGACCGATGTGGTCCTGTCTCAAAAAGCAAGTTTTTAAAGCAAAGCAATGAATCCAGCAATCCAAAAGTAATTTTTGGAATCACTGATATTCTTTGGTTTTTTTTTTTTTTTTTTTGAACACCATGAAGAGAATGCACTGCATAGAACAATGAGAGCTAATGAATACTGAACACTGACTGTTCCATGTTCTTTATATAAATTAGCTAACTGAATCCTCACAATATCCCTTTAAGTTATTACTGATGCTTTATTTCCATTTTACAGATAAGAAAACTGAGTCCTGGAGAAGCCAAATAAGTGGACCAATTACATGCATGCTGTAGGTGGCAGAGCCGGGATTCAAACCTGGAGACAACTTCAGACTCTACAGTGATATGTCTATTCCCCCTGTACATGCAAATCCTCTTCCAGCACTGATCTCCAAACTCTGGGAAAATTCCTCTCCTAGTTCTGACCTTCCTCTCAATTCTGCATCACAAAAGTCTAAACTGACTAAAAGTTCAGCCTGTCAAGGAAATGGTCCCCTTTGGAAGAGAAGGGAGGATAAGAAAATGAGTGAAGCAGCCTGAATGCTCTTTAGCTGGAAGGGGAAGCAGACAAGAGGCAAGGATTTTCAAACTGGAACTTGCATTAGAATTATCTGGAGGTTTATTAAAACACAAATTGCCTGGCCCTACCCCTGGAGTTTGTCATTTAGTTTGTCTGAGGTGGGGTCTGAAATTTTTCTTTTCTAAGAAATTCCAGATTGATGCTGGTCTTAGGACCATATTCTGGGAACTACTGCTCTAGGTGAAGAGCTTTTTATTCCTACTTGAAAGAAGAAAACAACTTTAAAAGTTTTTCCAGTTATCCAAAAGTTCTGCCATATTGTTCAGGCATAAAGAGTATCTAGTCATCAAGCTCATCTTCCTCTAACCAGACACTGCTGATCCCAGACTAAGAGAAATGGGACCCATAGGAAGAATTCAAGCTTCCTCTCCCTCTTGGCTAAAGCTAGCCTTCTGAGTTTTCCACTGCCTTTTTGAAGGCCTGTCTCTTCCTGTAAGTAACCTCCTTTCTAACTTCATGGACTAGTAACCTCAATTCCTATGCAAAAAGGGCTATGATCTTAGCTTACATCCCAAATAGGAAAGGACACTCACTATCATACAAGGGTCATAGAGGGCTGGCTTCTTTACACAAACTGATAGAAGGAAAATATACCAAAGCAACTACAAGGGAAAGCTGACAAGCTGACAGCAGGAGAAGATCACAATAAATCATCATCATCATCATCATCATCATCACCATCACCATCATCATCAACATTGTCGGATATCCTCTCATGGAGGGTATCAACAGAGGAGCATACTCCTTCCTTGTAAAATATTGATACTCTCTATTTGTATTAAGAATTCCACACGTAAAGCTCATTTTCACCTAAATGAATTGTAAATTAATCACATGAATTCACCTGCATATATTTTATTTTTAATGTTAGCCTGTGAGGCCCAAATTCAAATCTCTGTTTTGTATCCTAGCACAGATTTTACTTGTGCCGAATTTTTAGGGCATAAAGGCTTCTTTTTCCCAAGTGCATGGAATTATAGATCTAGAACAAACAGAAGCCTGAGAATTGATTAAGCTGAAGGAACACAAACATTATTTTATTATGTGCACTTCCCTGATGATTTAAATGGATTTATTCAGCTGTGTTAAATAATGCATTATTTCATCAGCAAATGCAATTTTGCCTATTTTGCATACAAAATAAAATTTAAAATATTGGCTTTAGCCAGACAAAAGTGGGATTCCCATGTCAATAGCACTGGAGTCTACTCAATCAGTTCAAACTTTTCCAATTTGCTGTATAATTGTAACCCGTTTCTTCAGGTTTTTGAATTCATCTTGATTGAGGTCCTTGCTTTTACCTATTAAATATGATCTCAAGCTTTTTTCTATTATAGAGGAGTAAGATTCCTCTGGGAACTAGGGAGATGCCTGTTCAGGACTGAAAACACTATTTTCTTTTTAATTATTATTGCTGGAATAACACACCTATACAAATCACATAGAGAGTCAGGAGCACAGGAAAATTTGATTTGTTTTACTGTCTGAAAATGACCCTAGAGAAGTTAGGTATGTATCTATGTATGTATATTTGCATACATGCACATATGCATGAATATATGTATGTGCAAACTGATGCTCTCAGAAAGCTTGGAAAAGAGTATTCATATAATAAGTTCCTGAAAATGGCATAAGAGAAGTTTTGAAAGAAAGACCATCTTTAGGAATATGATTCCATCTGATACTATTTAGAGCAATGGACCAAATGAGGTTTTACATGGCTTAGAGCTTATGTTTTGAAGACTGAGCATGAATCATCTGAAGCTAAGTTATTTTCTTTTACTTTTATAATTTCCTAAGACAAAATTCCCAAGGCATCTCTTTGAAATTAACTATTTCTTTTAAAATCATAAATTTTCACACAGATATTTTCTAGGAAAAAAAAATTGATGTACATTATAAATGCATGAGTACTGTACTCTGATATATGAAAGAATCATATCAACTTTAGTCAGCATGTGGTTCATTAATAATTCAACCAAGTAGACTTCATGATAAAGCCTATCTTCATCAGATAACAGACATTTAAAAATTGAAGATAAAATATATAACAGACAAATATTATTTTGTGTAAAAAGAATTCCTTATATTATAGATCCATTTAATTTTTTAGCACGTAGATTTCATCAGTTATTCATAATTCTATAAAATAACTAAAATACATTTGGAAAGTTGTGGAAGACTAAAGTCAGATCCTCGTCCCAAACTTATAAGCACATTCCCATGTGTTATTGCATTTGGTTTAGATAATTAAATATTAACAACCTTGCCTGATTTTTCATATTAAGGACACATCACAATTCTCTATTCCTCTAAAGCATCAAAGCTGAAGTATTTTGCCCCTATTTTCAAAGAGAGGAAAAATGACAGTAGCACGTGTAGGGGCTCTTATGTAAGCCACAGGTAGGAGATAACCAGGGGCAGAAGACACACAGGCCAATCTATGAAATTATTTCAATGCAGGAGGTTGCTTGCTGAGAAAAGTAATTTCATCTTTCGGCTATAAACTTGGGGTGCCTTCTGAGCTTATAAAACCTGGTGGTTCAACTATATCATAGAGGATGATTTAACAGCTCCATATGAATTTTATCACTTTAAACCATTAGTCAGAAGTGCGAAGTAAGGATACAGAGGGCTGATGGTATTCAGTGCACTGGGCCATTTTATAGAAGGAACTTGAGCATTCACAAATTTTGGTACCCCTGGGGGGTCTGGAACCAACACCCTGTGGATACTGAAGGAAGACTGTATTGACTTCCCCACTCCTATCAAGACTGCAGGTTTCTGAGTTAGGTTATCTTGTTGGCATTTTTTTTTTCCTTGATGTGATCATGGAACATCAGTTTGGGTTCACTGGAGGTAAAATCTGAAATACGAAATAGTCCTATAGTTTTCATTTCCATAAAAATGGGCTGCTTATTATCTTCTGTGCAGCCCTCTGCCACATGCTCAACCACTAATGTACACCATGACCAGGACATATTTCTCTCAGGGAGGGGGTGGAGCTCTTCTGCATTTTCCATCAGCTTCCACGGAACAGCTGTCTGCAACCTGGGCTGCCTCTGAGCCAAGAATGTAGCAAAGCCAGACACTTCTGAGTACTTCACATAGAACAATGCTCGTCAAACTTAAGCGGGGCTAAGAATCACTTGCAAGGCTCTTGTTAAAACACAGATTTCTGGGAGTGGAGTCCAAGAGTTTGAACCTCTAACAAGCTTACAGGCCCGCTTCGAAAACCATTGACATAGACTCTCAGACCATCGAGAGATTCTCAGAGGGAAAAGTGTATTTCTCAGGTACCTGGGAGTTCACTGAAAGATTTTATTTTAAGTGATCACATATTCATTTCCATGATAATCTTTTCAAATGATATGACCCTTTCTTTCAGGCCGAACTATTGGGTTGGCCAAAAAGTTTGTTGGGTTTATGGAAAAACCCGAACAAACTTTTTGGCCAAGCCAAAACTTGGGAAAGTATATCCTACTCAACTGCCAGATAAGCAGCACACAGGGGCACAGAGGGAGCCCCAGGCTTCAAATAGCATACTAAATCACTACAGACGCACCATCTCCATCCCCAGTAAGACCATGGGGGCCCTGAGCTTGGCCCTGACATTAGGACCTTCTCTAATCTTTTTCATTAATGGTACCTTTCATAAGAATTTTCCTATAGTTAAAATTGCTTTTAATGGTGAATAATACTTTACCTTATACACATGTCATAGTATTTTAATCATTTCTCCATTGCGGTGTATGTATATTTAGATTGTTTCTGATTTATCACTATTTGTCACTATTACATTATATTTTATATATATATATATATATAATCTCCACACCTTGGTAAATATCTTTGGGCATATTTTTTCCCACATTTTGAATAATTTCCTTTAAGCAAATTTCTAGAAGTATAATGGTTATGTCAGAAATAAGAACCTCTATATGGTTTTTGATACAAATAGCGAAGCTGTGTCATAACATAACATGAATTCCAAAGAATTCAATTGCATACAATGTGGACGTCAATGCAAGGTTAAGGAAATGACCAGGGCCAGCCAGCCCAGACAGCCAGCATGGGATTCAAGGCAAGGCTGTGTAATGCAATCTATCCCAGTCTCGGCTGATTTGACCAGCAGGTCATGCTTGTTTGCTCTGATTTAAATATCTATGGGGATGATTCCAAGTCCTGTGCCTAAATGGGAATTCCAGAACAACAGTAATAATGTTAGAAATCTTCTGCTTCTCCATTCTAATTCAGGATAATACCACAGACAATGGTTGCTGTTTTCCCAATTGACCTGACCACCTCCTTTATATTCCCTCATCTCCCCTCTAGATGGGGACACTAACTGTGTCCCCATCCTCTGCTACGTGGATCACTGCAATAACCCCTAATCAGCCCCCCTGCCTCCTTCCCCCTATTCTCAATCACTACCTCCTCTGCTCAAAATCCTGACGCTGCTTTGTTTCACTCAGAGTAAAAGTCAAGGCCACTGCATGGCTCTACAGGATCAGATCCTGGGTTACCCCTGGGACCTCATCCCCTATTTTCTTTCTCTCTCTCTAGCTCACTGTGTCCTGCAGCTTCCTGCTGCAGCTCACACACAGCTTTGTAGTTACTGTTCCTACTTGTGGAAACGCTCTTCTCCATGGTATCTACTTGGCAAATTACCTCACTTCTTTCCAGAATTTATCGAAATATTGCCTTCTTAAAGAGGACTATTCTAACCACCTTATTAAACAGTGTAAATTCTCCTCCCACCCTGAACCCCGGCCCCAACCATTTGGCTCTCCTGATCCTTCTTACCTTCACTTTTTTAAAAATGCGTTGTGGGGCTTCCCTGGTGGCGCAGTGGTTGAGGGTCCGCCTGCCGAGGAAGGGGATGCGGGTTCGTGCCCCGGTCTGGGAAGATCCCACATAACGCGGAGGGGCTGGGCCCATGAGCCGTGGCCGCTGAGCCTGCGCTTCCGGAGCCTGTGCCCCGCAACGGGAGAGGCCACGACAGTGAGAGGCCCACGTGCCGCAAAAAAAAATGTATTGTACTTACCACCTTTTAATATACTACGTAATTTAGTTATCTATTATGGTTACTATTTATTGTATGTAAACTCCCCAAGGGCAGTGATAACTTCGTTTTGTTAACTGATATGTCCCGAGCACCTAGAAAAGTCCCTGACACATAGTATAAATGCAAAAATACATATATATATATATATATATATATTTTTTTTTTTTTTTTTTTTTTTTTGCGGTACGCGGGCCTCTCACTGTTGCGGCCTCTCCCGTAGCGGAGCACAGGCTCCGGATGCGCAGGCTCAGCGGCCATGGCTCACGGGCCCAGCCGATCCGCGGCATGTGGGATCTTCCCGGACTGGGGCACGACCCCACATCCCCTGAATCGGCAGGCGGACTCTCAACCACTGCGCCACCAGGGAAGCCCAAAAATACATATATTTTAAAGAGCATTAGCCTGTTCCAAGTTGGGAGTAGGGGTTGGGCAGAAAACAGAACCTAATCATCTACCACATTACAGTCAAATTGATGTTATTATTGTCACATAATTCGGGAGATTCACTGTGGAACCAGTTTACCTCACCCAGCAATGTGTAATATTCCCCGCCTCTCCATGGGCCCCTGGGGGCCTTCTTGTCTTAATTCTCTGGCTGCCTGTGCTATCTCTGCACATGTGTGGTCTTGGAGATTGGGGCAGACATGAAAGAAGTTCTTCCTCATCAAGATACACAGTCTTCTCTTGTTTGTCTTCTTAAAGCCCTGTTCTTGTCCAACCCCACTGTGAGTGGAATTTTAGGTCCTGGAACCCAACAATTTTCTTCCAAGAGAGAGAGGTGAAAGATCAAAGAATCACATATTATTTACTTTTAGAAATGGGTCCAGGGAATGCATGTTTAAGAACATATGAAGAGGGAAGGAGAAAAGAAAGTATAATAATAAGATAAGAAATTTAAGATAATGTAAATTAAAATTGTGTGAAATAAATAAAATGTACTTTGTATCACTTTATCCATTAAGGTAAAAAAATAAAGCTAAAATATATCTATGAACATCTGGGGCTACATATAGAGCTGGGATATTTAGACTTAATAAAAATGTCCAATTTTAAAGGAAACAACAATGTTATATGAGACTAGCAAAGATAAATGCTGTTACCAAGATAAGTATCTGTGAAGAAATTTCCAAAGTGACCAAACTTATAACATTTTTTTTCCAAACTAACTTTCTCATTTTGCTCTGAAAACAAATCTAAATGTATTTTCAGCTTCTCTTGAAAATATGAAAAATGGTCCTGATGGCTTACCTCATTCATCACTTTTACAATTAAGAAAAGATAGTTTCTTTCTCTTTCGTATTTGTTCTCTAGAGGCAGACGTAAGGAAGCCAATATGAAGCAGCAAATCAAGCAGCAGTTTGGAACTGAATGTGATGGATATGAAAACATCGCAGGGTACATCAAGAACCTAAATACAATTACTAAGGAGGAAATTGGGAGGATATTAACTCCCTGGGAAAAAAGTGTACTAAAATCTAAGTCATTAAGCAGCTCTTGTATGATTGGAACAAACCCTGAGACCATCTTCCAAAACATCCAAGACTTGGGGAAGGCCACCATATGTCACACTAATGGAACCCCTGTTCCCTTGTTGCCTGCATGAGCTCTGATTAATGAAGGACATGCTATGAACGATACAAGTGATTACACTACATAAGTTAGGACTCAGGCAGGCCATGGCTTGATTAGATTCTGGAACACACATCTCCTCTCTCCTGGGGCACGTCTGTCCATAGCACTGAAGTCATCCATTAAATACTGGCATATTTTACCATGGTGGTTACGAAGGACCAGTATAGAATTTAACACCTGCCTTCCCAGAGTTGCCTTAAAACCTACCCCCCCATTACCTCAAATAAAAATGAGAATGAAGCATAAATGAGAAGACACACTTTAAAATACAAAAGAATGAGTTAATAAGGTGGAGAGGTCCCAATGGGACAAGCCACAGACAAACACACATGTGTTTCTAGCCATAGCTATAACAAGGCTTTGCAGCTTTCACTTTGTAAATGTTCCTTACTGAGAACATGTTCTCTTATACCTCAGAGGTCACTGACTATGGTCAAATGTTCAGATTTGCAAGGTATAAATATAGAACCCTGGCCAAAAGAAGTGGATACATCCCTCGCCAACCAGAGCTATTGACAACAAGGACCAACGGGATGAAAGAGCTGATGTTATCCTAACCTCACACTTTAGACTTCTTCTATTGCCAGGTTGTTAGGATACACTTATTTTCCATCAGCTACTACCACAAAAGGCCCAACATTTTTTATCAACAAGTCCAAGGACTAACAATTTGCCTGTGGAAGAAAGCTTTATGAATGCCTTTTCACACATGGGCAGAAATAATCACTTAAGGACAGTTTTCATACTTCCAAAGAACATTCAAATGACCAAGAGATACCTGAAAATGTGATCAACATCATTGCTCATCAGGGAACTGTAAATCAAAACAAAAGCAAATGTAGGCAAGGAGGTGAAGTAAAGAGAACACTTGTACATTGCCAGTGAGAATGTAAATAGCAATATAGATGCATCTGGAGGTCATTATGTTAAGTGAAACAAGCCAGTCAAAGACCAACACTGCCTAGTATCACTCATATGTGGAATCTAATTTTTTACAAAGATCAAACTCATAGAAACAGAGACTAGAATGGTGATTGCCACGGGTTTGAGGCTTAGGGAAAAGAGGAGAGGTTGGTAAAAGGGTACAAACTTTCAGTTATAAGATGAGTATGTTCTTAGAATCTAATTTATAATAGCATGACTATAGCTGATAATACTGTATTGTATAATTGAGATTTGCTAAGAGAGTAGATCTTAAGTGTTCCTATCAAAAAAAAAAAAAAAAAAAAGTAGGGCTTCCCTAGTGGCGCAGTGGTTGAGAGTCTGCCTGCCGATGCAGGGGACAGGGGTTCGTGTCCCGGTCTGGGAAGATCCCACATGCCTCAGAGCGGCTGGGCCCATGAGCGATGGCCACTGAGCCTGCGTGACCAGAGCCTGAGCTCTGTAACGGGAGAGGCCACAACAGTGAGAGGCCTGTGTACCGCAAAAAAAAAAAAAAAAAAAAAAGTAAACATGTGAGGTGATGGATGTAATTAACTCAGTTGTGGGAATTCTTTCACAATGTATACCTACATCAAATCATCATGTGTACATTTTAAATAAATTATAACTTTATTTGTCAATTACACCTCAATAAAGCTGAAAAATAAATAAATAAAAACCAGTGGGGTAATTATTTCCTGGAGCATTGATATGATTGCTTGTATAGATTTTGTTTTGGATCACATTGAGCAGAAGAAACACACGCATAAGGAACACAGACAGCATTCTAAAATCCTATTTAGGTAGCTTTTAGAATAAAGGCAAAGGGATGAAATGGAAATAGCATAGAATTTGGATGTACAAGGCCTATATTGCAGTCTTCACTGTATCTGTTCAGGTGTAGCCTGGGGGTGAGGTTAAAGGAAGGAGCATGGTGAGATTCAAAATTGGAGATATGATGTGGGGACATCTGCAATGGTCCAGATGTGAGTATAAACTAGTGTCATAAAAGCATCCATTGGAGAGGAAGGGACAGATGATAAAAATACGTAGAAAGTAGGATAAACAAGATTTATGGAATCAGTTAGATAAAAGGCAGAATGATGGAGGGAAGTAGGAAAAGAATGGCTAAGGGTGATGATTCAGGAGTTTATGGCTTGGGCCAGAGGCTGGTTTATGGCTTGGGCCAGAGGCTGGATGATGGCATCATTTACCAAGATAAGAAATATTTGCAAAGGAACAGCAATTGGTGGATGCAAAATTAGTTCAGTTTTAGACTCATTGGATTGAGAGTGCTTATGGCTTTTTATATATAATTTTTAAAAATCCTTACAGAATATATAACATTTTCAGGGAAAAGAAAATCAAAAAAGTCTCAAAGTTTTGACTATTTCAACACTGATAAAGTAAATTACATGTATTTTTTATTGTAAAAGTTGAATACTATATGTTGCTCCTATAAGTATTATAGACTTCACTTTTAAGGGTAGAATGTTACTGCAAGACAATGCTCCTGTCAAATCCAGCTGTTAGTGATGGCAGAAAAGTCAAGAATAAAGGTTCCACGCTGACAGAGAATTTGACGGTCAAGAGGAAATACTGTAAATGGAGCAATCTGCCAATTACTGTCCCTTTGTGCTGAATGAGTAATAAAGGTGAATTAGGCAATTTAACCAAGTCGAATGGCAAAATGTCAACATCAAAATATAGCACTATTCTAGTTGAAAAGTGAGCCCTAAACTCTTATTTTATAGTTGAAGTCATCGGGGACCATAGAATGACAATTAGGGTTCATTGACAGAGAAGCAGGACTAGAATTCAGACATGACTCCTCAGAAAAAATATATATATATATTTTTTCCTTGATACCAAATTCCATTTCTTATAAATAAGTTTTATAGATTCACTGTCATATTCCTAGTATGGGGATCTTATTGATGCTTCAGTTGTTAAAGGGGAATCCGAAATAAAAAAGGAAGACCCCTGAGGTTTTATACAATTGTAAACAGTCCACCACTAAAGAAAAGACAAATTTAGAGAGAATGGGTTGCAATTGCTTTCAGAAAGGTCATTCATACTCTATGCAAAATCTGTAACTAAAAACCACCGGAAGAAGTAATTCATAAAACCTAAATTACTGTGACTAAAAATGCTCACTCATTTTCATGAATGAATAATTAACTCAAGCTAAATTGGTGGGAGGAGGAGTTGGGAGTTGGGGGAGTAGCTTTTAGCTTTCAGTCATTCTTTCACTTAACTACCTTGGGACAAAGAGATTTCAGTAACAAACTGGGGTTTTCCCTACAGTTTTTCTGATTCTAATAAATTTTATCTTATTTTAGGACTCACATTGTCATTGTCAAGCAAAAATGATTTTCATTCTTTATGGCTTCACTTCTGTGAACCATTACTCAGTGTCATAAAAAGGAAGGCATAGTGTGTGCATGGTAAATAGTCCCCTCCTTAACCAGCCTCCAAACCTTTCTTTACAATATACGCAAGGCAATTACCACCAATCCACTGGCATATAAAATTAAACCCATTTGCCAACTTTGATTGAGTTGAACCTACCGGCAATTGGTTTTTTTATTAAAAAACATATTTCCCAAACTCCATGAACAACAGAACTATCTGAAGAACGTGAAGCTGCAACATTAACAATAGGTTAGAATAAATTTCAGTCTTCAAAATTTCCAGGATCACGTGTAGTGGCCTGATCTAAGAACAACCAATCCATTTGAAAAATGGAAAAGTGCATCTTCGAATATCACCACACACATACATCATACATGCAGACTGGTTCACTTATTCCCTTGAAGGGGAAAAAAAGAATGTTTTTCAGTGTCTTCACAAAAATTAA
The DNA here is from genome assembly GCA_004363435.1 of Platanista minor. Lineage (NCBI taxonomy): Eukaryota > Metazoa > Chordata > Mammalia > Artiodactyla > Platanistidae > Platanista > Platanista minor. The sequence goes on from RJWK010022469.1 coordinate 15,690, forward strand.
TGTACATCACAAACACTGTCCAATCTATAACTGATACAATCAAGGGAGACATTTAATTAGCAATTAGTCTGATTAACATTCCTTGGAGAGTAATTCGTTTTACCAGATGGCCTTCATAAAAATAATTCTTAGAGAACTTCTTTAAAAATCAGCTAAGCTAATTATAAGATGTGGAAAGAGATAGAAATCTGAACAATCGTATCGAGAATAAATTAATGTGTTCAAGTTGGAAGTCTTCAGGATATGACTGGAAGGTAGAGAATAGTGAAGGGGACTTTAAAGACCAGGACCAGTTTGTTGAAAGGGTAAAATCAAGGGGCTGCATCATATAGAAGCTGGAGGTGAGCAAGCTGTTTAAGAAAGGCCAATCCTGGGGCTTCCCTGGTGGCGCCGTGGTTGCGAGTCTGCCTGACGATTCAGGGGACACGGGTTCGTGGCCCTGTCCGGGGGGATCCCACGTGCCGCGGAGAGGCTGGGTCTGTGAGCCACGGCCCCTGGGCCTGCGCGCCTGGAGGCTTTGCTCTGCAGCGGGAGAGGCCACAATAGTGAGAGGCCCGCGTACGGCAAGAAAAAAAAAAAAAAGGCCAATCCTGGACTTTCCTGGTGGTGGCGCAGTGGTTGGGAATCCGCCTGCTGTTGCGGGGGACACGGATTCGAGCCCTGGTCTGGGAGGATCCCACAGGCCATGGAGCAGCTAAGCCCATGTGCCACAACTGCTGAGCCTGCGCTCTGCAGCCCAGGAGCCACAGCAGCTGAGCCCGCGTGCCACAACTACTGAGGCCAGGGCGCCTGGAGCCTGTGCTCCGCAGCAAGAGAGGCCACAGCAATACGAAGCCCGTGCACCGCAATGAAGAGTAGCCCCCGCTCACCGCAACTAGAGAGAGCCCGTGCGCAGCTATGAAGACCCAATGCAGCCAGAAATAAAGAACAGAAAAGAAAAAAAAGAGAAAAGAAAGGCAAATCCCAAATTAGACACTGGAAACTAAACTGGACCAAAGCCAAGGGAAGTTCCAAAGCACAAAAGAAGAAAAGAGCAAGTAGGCACAGAGCCCAGAAAGAATTCTGCTGAATGTCTCACTGGCAGCCACATCCACTGACTGCCACAGTGCCACAACTAATGGTCTTTCCTCAGGCATGCATTTTGAGACACACATCCAGAAGCTGTGATGGGTTTTCTCTTATCCACAAAGAAGGGAGCTTATATTTATTGAGTGCCTGCTTTTATCAGACACTGAAGTAGAGGATTGGTATACATTATTCCAAGTGGCTTTGTCCTCACCAATTTTTTTTTTCCCCACCCATAGCTAGTCTACATTTCTCAGCCTCTTTGCAGGTAGGCATGGCAATAATATTGAGTTATGGCTGATGGAATCTGGGGGAAAGGGATGCATTCCACTATGTAGTACCATTTCATACAAATTTTCCACAAGTGATCTACGATGTCTTTATCCATTTGTTTGTTGACAGAAAATGAAACTACAAAAACCTAGAGAGTGGGTCCCTGATGACCATGGATAATGTTCCCTTACTCATGAACACACAAAGGACTGTTGCATTTGTGAGAAATAATGTATATTGTGATAAACCACGTATATTTGGAGATTTGTTTGCTGCTTCACTGATACTTTTGTTTAATTTAATAACTACAATAATTTGTTGTACTGGTAATTTTATCCTAACTTATCAGATGGGTAAAATAAATGAATCAGGAATTTGAACCCAAGTCTGTAAGACTTTAAAACCTATTCCATCTCACTAAGTACTCTAGTCATTAGTATATGAAATAAGAAAAATGTGTTTTATTTTGTTTTTAAATTGAAATTAAATCCACATAGCACAAATTAGCCTATTTTTTTTTTTTTTTTTTTTTTTTTTTTTTTTTTGGCCATGTCCTACATGGCTTGCAAGATCTTAGGTCCCCGACCAGGGATCAAACCTAGGCCCTTGGCAGTGAAAGTGCCGAGTCCTAACCACTGCCAGGGAAGTCCCATAAATTAGCAATTTTAAAGTGAACAATCGAGTGGCAGTCAGTATATTAAAAATATTGCGCCATCACCACACATATATCTAGTTCCAAAACGTTTTCATCACCCCAAAAGGAGCTCCATACTCATTAAGCAATACTCCCCATTTACCCTTCCTCCAGACCTGGGCAACAAACAATCTGATTTCTGTCTCTATGGGTTTACATATTCTAGATATTTCATAAAAATGGAATTATACAATATTGTGACCTATTGTGTCTGGCTTCTTTCACTTAGCACAATTTTTTTGAGGTTCAACCACAATGTACCATGTATCAGTATTTCATTCCTATTTATGGCTGAAAAATACTCCATTGTACACCACAATTTGTTTATCCAGTTTATCCATATATCCACTGATGTACACTTTGATTATTTCCATCTTTAGGCTATTGTGCATAGTGTTTTGATGAACATGAATGTATAAGTATTTTTTTAATTACCTATTGTCCATTTTGGGGGGCATCTGTCTAGAAGTGGAAATGCTGGGTCATATGGTGATTTTCTGTTTAGCTTTTTGGGGAACTATCAAACTGTTTTCCACAGCAGCTGCATCATTTTACATTCCTACCAGCAAACTACAAAGGTTCCAATTTCTCCACCTTCTTACCAACACTTGTTATTTTCAGGGCTTTTTTTGATTAAAGTCATACTAGTAATTATGAAGTAGTATATCGTTGTGATTTTGATTTATATTTCCCTAATGACTAAGGATGTTGAGCGATTTTTCAGGTCCTCAGGGCCCATTTGCATGTCTTCTTTAGTGAAATGTCTGTTTAAATCCTTTACCTATTTTTTAAAAATTGGGTTTTTGTCTTTTTGTTGTTGAATTGTAAGTGTTCTTTATATATTCTGGATAATAGACTCATCAGATATATGATTTGAAAATGTTGATATTTTCTTCCATTCCACATGTTGTCTTTCCACTTTTTTGATAGTGCCTTTTAATGCAAAAAAATTTTAAATTCAGTGAAGTCCAATTTATCTATATTTTCTGTTGTTGCTCATGCTTTTGATGTCATATGTAACAAACCATTGCCAAATCTGAGATCGTTAAGACTTACCCCTTTTTTTCTCTAAGAGTTTTATGTTTTTAGTTCTTTATATTTAGGTTTTGGTTCATTTTGAGTTAATTTTTGCATATGGTGTGAGGTAGGGAGTTCAACTTCAAGCTTTTACATGTGAATATTCGGTTGTCCCAGCATCATATGTTGAAGACACTGTTCTTTCCCCATTGAATAGTCTTCACTCATTTGTCAAAAGCCAAGTAGTTAATTGACTTAGATGTCTGGGTTCATTTCTAGATTCTTAAATCTATTCCATTGGTATATGTCTATGTTTACACCAGTACCACATTGTTTTTTTTACCGTAGCTTTGCAGTAAGTTTGGAAATCAAGTAGTGTGAGTATGCCAACTTTGTTCTTTTTCAATATTATTTTGACTATTAAGGGTCCCTTGCAATTCCTTATGAATTTGAGGGTTGGCTTTTCCACTTCTGCAAAAATGGGCAAATGGAATTTTCATAAGGACTGCATTGAATCTCTAGCTAGCTTTGGGTAGTTTTGCCATCTTAACAATATTAAATCTTCCAATCCATGGACTTGAGATGTCCTTCCATTTACTTACATCTTCTTTAATTACTTTCAGCAATGTTTTGTAGTTTTCAACATACAAGTCTTTTACCTTCTTGGTTAAATTTATTCCTGGATATTTTTATTATTTTGGCTGCTATTTTATAAGAAATTTTGTTTTCTTAATTTTCTTTTCAGGTTTTCATTTCTAGTGTTCATCTTGTACCCTGCAACTTGGCTGAATTTGTTTATTAATACTAGTATTTTTCTTTTTTTGCAGATTTTTAGGATTTTCAATATACAGCAAATACAGATAGCTTTACTCCTTTCTTTCCTATTTAGATGCTTCTTATTTAAGTTTTTGCCTGCATTCTCTGGCTAGAACTTCCAGTGCAATGTTGAAAGCCATGTTGAAAGCAGGCATACTTGTCTTGTTCTTGATCTTAAAGGGAAAGATTTCAGTTTTTCATTATTGAGTATTGAGTTAATTGTGTTTTTTTTTAATAGATGTATTTTATCATATTAGAAAGTTCCCTCAATTCTTAGTTTTTGGAGTGGTTTTATCATGAAAGGTGTTGGATTGTGTCAAATGCTTTCTCTGCATCAAGAAAAATGATCATTTTTTTAAAATTTCCTTTGTTCTATTAAGGTGGTATATTTTATTGATTTTTTTTTATGTTGAATGACCCTTGCATTCTTGGCATAAATTCCACTTGATCTCAGTGTATAGTCCTTTTAGTATAGTGTTGGATTGGGTTTACTCACAGTTTATTGAGAATTTCTGCATCTATATTCATAACAGATATTGGTCTGTAATTTTCTTTTCTTGTGGTGTCTTTGTCTGGCTTTGGTATCAGAGTAAGCTGGATTCATAGAATAGTCTTGGAAATGTTCCCTCTTATTCTATTACTTAGAAGAGTTTGAGAAGGTTTGATGTCAATTCTTCCTTAAATGTTTGGTAAATTTACCATTGAAACCACCCGGGCTTAGACTTTTCTTTGTTGGGAGATGTTTAAGTACTCATACAACCTACTTATTTGTTATAGGTCAGTTCCAATTTTCTGTTTCTTCTTGAGTCAGTTTTGTTAATTTGTGTGTTTCTAGGAACTTGTCCATTTTATTTAGTTATCTAAATTGTTGAGGTACAATTGTTTAAATATTCTCTTATTATCCTTTTTTATTTCTATAAGGTTGAATAATTTCAACTGATTTATCTTCAAGTTTGCTGGTTCTTTCTTATGCCTACTTAAATCTGACATTGAAACCCCCTAGTGACACTGGCTCTATCACTTCTTCAACATTTAGCCACGCTGTTTAGAACTCTGCCTTACTTTTACTCCCTGCTTGCACGGAGTCTATAGCACAGACAAAATTGAAAGCTCAGTGTCTTCTCAGGGCTCTTCTGAGCACGTGTCCAGCACTGGGCAAGCATGTGGCTTTCTAATTTCTTCAGTACACACAGGTATTTTTGAATGCCCTAATTTCCCATAGAAACTTCCTTCTGAACTTTTTCTCCCAGGCTTTCAGTGTCATGTTGTTTGTGTCAACTGTAATCTTTTTCCTCCAGGTGGCTGTAGGTTGTTCCTTTGTCTTACAAAGTTTTGAGAAATGCCCACTGCTTTATCATCCTGAGTTCTAAGTTATGCAAAACAAAGACAAGCACCTTGCACCAGTCCTGCAGGGAGTTCCAGACAGGTTTGAATAGACAGGCACAATTCTTTAGAAATAAGGTTTCATTTTCTCCCTGCAGAATCAGGAAGCAGGGTCCCTCACTGGAAACAGGGGCTTCAAGAATTCTACTAACCTTGGGGGATATGGGGGTGTGAGGCAAGGTCAAGTACAAATGCCTTGAAGCTCTTTTATCATTTTTAAGTTGCCTTTTTCTTGATTCAGCATTGCAAATAGATAAGAAAAAATGTATTTCTTAGTCTGCCAAAATGCATTATTAGTGGGGAAAAGACCATATTCAGGAATCTGATCCATTGTGGTTGATCCAGCATACATGCATAGCTTCAGTCAGTGATCTCTAAAACACCCACCCCCACCCCACCCAGTGGACAAGGTAGTGGTTGGCAGGAGTATAGTGAGCAGCTGAACATATTTTATTCCTTGACTCTTTCATTGAAAGAAGTGAGAAGAAAGTCCCTAGAGAAGGTGAGAGCACTGGAAGAGACCCCATAAAGCAGGAGGGCAACAATCCAGACATTACTCAAATAAGAAATCCACTTCAGTTATTGCATTCCAATTTTTAAAAGGCAAAAAGTCTCCATTTTTTCCCAAAGAAAACTTGTTTAAAAATATATGACTGTCTTTTCCGAAAATTAAGTTCTGAACAGTATGAGAAAAAAACTATAAAAGCATAGTATAAAATTATTTCTGATCTCACTTGATAAAATAATGATGTCAAAGTTAAATACAAACACACATATATATAAATATATATATATACATATACACACACCCATAAATATATATGCTCATATATATATTCATATACACGTGTATGTATTTATAAAGCATATGCATATATGATGCTCCTACTTTCTTCTATCCTTATATTATTCTACACACACAAGCATAAATGAATGAATACACACAAACTCATATGTCTTTTAATTTAATAAACAGAGGCATACAAGGCACACTTTTCTGTGCATTGCTTAAACAATTATGAGACATTTTGAACACATACAAAAATAGGGAAAACCATATGCTAAACTCCTGTGTACCTATCACAAAGCTTCAACAATCATCAATTCATCTTAATCATGACCCTTCCCATCCAGTCTCTCCTCTAGCTCCTAAAACACTGGGTTATTTTGAAACAAATCTCAGGCATCATATTCTTTTTTTTTTAATTGAAGTATAGTTGATTTATACTATCGTGTTAGTTTCAGGTATATATCTAAGTGATTCAGTTATATATATATATATATTTTTTCAGATTATTTTCCATTATAGGTTATTATAAGAGACTAAATAAAATTCCCTATGCCATACAGTAAATCGTTGCTGCTAATCAATTTTATGCATAGTGGTTTGTATCTGTTCATCCCATACTCCTAACTTATCCCTCCCTCCCCCTCCCCTTTGGTAACCATAAGTTTGTTTTCTATGTCTGTGAGTCAGTTTCAGTTTTATGTAGAGATTCATTTGTATTATTTTTAAGATTCTGCATATATATGATATCATATAATATCTGTCTTTCTCTGTCTGACTTGCTTCACTAAGTATAATATTCTCTAGGTCCATCCATGTTGCTGCAAATGGCAATATTTCATCCTTTTTTATGGATGAGTAATATTCCATTGTATATATATGTATATATATTACATCGTCTTAAGCCAGTTATCTGTTAATGGGCACTTGGGTTGTTTCCATGTCTTGGCTATTGTAAATTGTGCTAATATGAACATTGGGGTGCACAAATCTTTTCAAATTAGAGTTCATTTTTTCCAGATATATACCCAGCAGTGGGATTGTTGGATCATATGGTAGCTCTATTTTTCATTTTTTAAGCAACCTCCATACTGTTTTCCATAGTGGCTGCACCAATTTACCAACAGTCTAGGAGGGTTCCCTTTTCTCCACATGCCCTTCAGCATTTATTATTTGTAGACTTTTTGATGATAGCCATTCTGACAGGTGTGAGGTGATACTTCATCATGGTTCTGATTTGCATTTCTCTAATACTTAGTGATGTTGAGTATCTTTTCTTGTGCCCACTGACCATGTGTATGCCTTCTTTGGAAAAATGTCTATTTAGGTCTTCTGCTCATTTACCTGTCAGGCTGTTTGTTTTTCCAATATTGAGTTGTATGAGCTGTTTGCATATTTTGGATATTAACCCCTTGTCTGTTACATCATTTGCAAATATTTTCTCCCAATCAGTCAGTTGTCTTTTCATTTTGTTGATTGTTTCCTTTGTTGTGCAAAAGCTTTTAAGTTTAATTAGGTCTCATTTGTTTATTTTTGCTTTTTATTTATTTGGCCTTGGGAGACTGATCTAAGAAAATACTGCTACAAATTATGTCAGAGAATATTTTGCCTAAGTTCTTTTCTAGGAGTTTTATGGTATCATGTCTTATATTTAGGTCTTTAAACCATTTTAAGTTTATTTTTTTATATGATGAGTTGTATATATAAATATTTCTGATTATGTCTCTAAAAGAGGACTTTAAAAATTAAAACCAAATAGTACCATCATATCTGAACAAATTAACAAAAATTCCTAAATATCACCAAATATTCAGGGTTTGAATTTCCAATTATCTCAAAAGTGTATATGTGAATATGTTGCTATGAAGATGTGAGAGTATGTCTATAGGGTAAATTCCTGTAGCTCTTCTTCATAAGCATTTCAAAGATATTTCTCCTAGTTTGTCTTCTTTTCTTTAATTTGTTATACTTTTTCTATAGTAAATTTTTTTTTCATTTATGTGTAGTCACCTTATCTTTATTTCTTTCATTAATTTTAGTTTACTTAAATTACTTTGATGATACTATCCTTGGTCACCAAAATATGTTTTCCGAAACATAACTTTTAATAGCAGCATATAATTCCACCAAATGAGGAACATTAATTTGTTCAACCATTTCCTGTCATTGTTTGCAATTTTGTTGTTGTTGTTATTAAACATCACTACCTGGTACATCCTTAAAATTGTGCCTTTTTGCATAGTTAATACTATTGGTTAACCACTATTGCATAGTCTTCAGCATACATCCTAAACCATTTAAAATATTTTGCTTCCTACGTGGCTTTTTCATAATTTTCTTCCAAATCGTTGGTCTACTATTTTATCATCATCCCCTTTGCATTTTGGAAATATCTTTTTCTCTTTGGTTGACTGGGCAATAAAAACACATGGAAAGTGAAACCATGCTGGCCATTGTTTACTGCCCACTATTTATCAAAATATCCTAATTTTTTCCCTGAATGCCTTTGGTCACATAAACTACATGTAGGTTCTCTTGGGATATATTGAAAAATGGTCTGCTGACAGCTGACCTTCCTGTTTGGACTGAGAATTTCTTTGTGTTGTCTGAGAACACAAAGGCCATTTACCAAGCTCTTTCTGGTTGACTGGATTTCACCTTTGCCTTATCTGAGGAACTTTTTGTTTCTGCAAGATGCTGTAATCACTGAAGACCTAACTCAATTATCAATGCAGTTTTGTCTTCTGAATTCATGCATGTGAGGCAATACCCATCTTCTCACCCCTCAGTTCCTGAAGGCTAGTTAACTCTTCCTGAAGTTGTTGCTGAAGATTATTTTTTTCTCATTTGCATCATTCTCTTTTTTACTATAGTCATGCCTTCAAGCAAAGTACTTTATTCAGATACCAGATGTACACAGATGTGATTGGCAGCCCTCAAGGAAATAAGATTTATTTTGATTGGAATGAGACCAAATGAGTGCAATGTGGCGCTCACGGCAAGTCTGGCTGGTTTAAAGAAAGCTGATCAGACAGCATGAAATCCAAACTTTGGAGCAAAGTATTTGAGATCTTCAGTACTGAGCCCAAACCCTACTTCCAGTTTTACCAATTGCCATTCTTATCTCTCTACCTAGTAAGGGAAGTAGGAAAAACCCTGGTGAAAAGTCACCCTTTCCTGAGCTCTGTGCCAGGCCCCTTGTACACATTCCCATTGAATCTTCACAATGCTGATGGATGGAAACTTCATCCCCATTTTACAGATGAGATAATGGAGTCTTAGAAAGAGTAAATAACTTAACCAATGATACTTTCCTAGTAAAACATAGAAATGAGATTGAAACCCAGGTTAGTTTGGCCTCTGAGCCTGTGCTCTGTCAACCAATTCATGCTGCTTTGAGGAGTCTCCAAATGGCACAAGCTTGAGCCACATCAGACTCTAAACCTTTGTCTGAATACACTATACTTTTCCATACCTCTAAGCTTCTCCCCTACATGCTTTTTCCTCTGCTTAATATCCCTATTTCCTTCTCTTTCTGATGAACTCCTACTCATTCTTCAATACCCAACACAAGTGTCACTCCCTGCTGGAAGCCTTCCCTTAATTCTGCAGACATAATCCTTGGTTCTTTCCCCTGTGGTCCATGGTATCTACACACAGTAAAAGATAATATTCTACTTGTCCCATGTCTGTTTCCTCCTGTGGCAGGTCTCCTGTCTTATTTCTTGTTGTAGTCCCAGTCCATAGCCTCGTTCTTGACACAAAGTAAACACAGATAAATATTTCTTAAATTAAATCATTAATCCATTAAAAAGTCAATGAAGTGATAAAGTCATTAGTGCTTGTGGACACTGGATGAAGACGGGGCATGTGGTGGTATTTTGTCAGATCTATAAATGTAGAGATCCTTCAGAAAGGCAAATGGTGGTATTTTGCCAGATCTATAGATCCTTCAGAAAGGCAAATGGGAGGAGTGATTTCTTCTGGTCGCTTGGGAGGATGTCAGGATTAGTTTGGGAATCAGCAGATAATTATGTCCTCCCCAATATAGTTCTCCCTTTCCCCTGATAGAGGGAAAAGAGAATAAAGAGAATTGGAGGAAAAGATGTCTGCAGCCTTTCCCTAGGAGACATGGGACCTAAGCCGAGGGATCAATGAAGTGGATCCCATCCTCCTCACTATTCTTGGCATTCTTGTTGGCCTCACATGTGCTGTGTAAGACTCACTCCTGCTGATTGTTGAGCATAAGAGTCTGTATAAAAAATAACTCCATACTCTCAGCAAGGAAAGATTCTCATACACACAAGTATTTCTTGCAGTTTTCCATCTGGGTGGAAGGTAGCAAAGATATTCCTTATCTTTAATGTAGTTAAATGTACAGAGAAATGGACCAATCTTAGTGAGCATGTATGTTACCATATTGTTTTTTTAGGGGAGAGAAAGGACGGCTCAAAACCCTCAGAGGGAAGTGAAATTGCTCATAAGTTAAAAAACACATGTTTAGACTATAACTTTCCAAGCTTTGAGGAAACAAGAAAGCATAAGGAGGCCTATCCAAGCCTCTCTGACCTAAATGACTCAGTGCTTTCCTGAGGACCACAGCGAGGGAGCCCAGCCCTCTAAGTGGAGACCATGAGTGAAGCCTGGGCTGGAGGAGCAACGGGTTATATGCACTATGGAAAGTTAATCCTTAGTGTCAATTTTGCAGCTGGCAAGTGATAAATGTCTATATTTCTTTTATTTGTCCCCTTAAAAACAATCATGAAATTAAGCTGGCCTTCTTCCTTGAACCTAAATGTTTGATATTTGGCAAGTAAGTGGACCTCAAATATAAAAAGAGTGTAAATTCCCACATAAATAACCTTCATCTTTAACATTTGGAAGTTTCTTTCACAAAGCAGAAGTTTCACTTGGATAGGGCACTTCCCTGGTGGTCCAGTGGTTAAGAATCCACCTTCCAATGTAGGGAACACAGGTTTGATCCCTGGTTGGGGAACTAAGATCCCACATGCCTGCACACTGCAACTACTGAGACCGCAAGCTCTGGAGCCTACGTACCACAACTACGGAGCCCACGTACCACAACTAGAGAGCCCGAGCACCACAACTACTGAGCCTGTGAGCTCTGGAGCACACGTGCCACACCTAGAGAAGCCTGTGGGCCACAACTAGAGAAGCCTGCACACTGCAACAAAGAAGAACCAGTGCACCACAACAAAGACCCAGCGCAGAAAAAAAAAAAGTTTCACTTGGATATATTTGAAAAAATATTTGAAAGTTGTTACAAGAATAGATCCTAAGGGCTTCCCTGGTGGCGCAGAGGTTGAGAGTCCGCCTGCCGATGCAGGGGACGCGGGTTCGTGCCCCGGTCCGGGAAGATCCCACATGCCGCGGAGCGGCTGGGCCCGTGAGCCATGGCTGCTGAGCCTGCGCGTCCGGAGCCTGTGCTCCACAACGGGAAAGGCCACATCAGTGAGGGGCCCGCGTACAGCAAAAAAGAAAAAAAAAAAAAGAATAGATCCTAAGAGTTCTTATCACAAAGGAAAAAAAGTGTTTTCTTTCTTTTGTTTTTAATCTATATAAGATGATGGGTGTTAACTAGATTTATTATGTTAATCATTTTACAATATATATAAGTCAAATCATTATGTTGTACACCTTCAACTCATACAGTGCTGTATGGAAACTATAGCTCCATAAAACTGGGGTAAAAAATACTTAACAGTATGCTAAAAGCTTTTATTTTTCCTTATATACTTTCCCTTAACCTCAGTAGTAAATGTGATCAATAATTACAATCTGCAAAGTTAAATATGACTGATCAAATTTGGATGATGAACTCTCACCCACATGGTACTGAAGTCACACTCAGTAATGAATTTTTATTATTGTTAATAAGGCCTTTGTAAACAATAGTTACAAAACAAGAATCTCAATATGTATCTGGCAACCAACTTATAAATAATATTTCAGATAAAAATCATCAATGGTTACTAAAACTACTGGGTGAAAACTTTGATGATAAATGGGATATTGCATTAAGACACACATTAATTACAAAGGGAAAATAGTAACTTTATAAGGGAGAAATCTGGCAGATCCCATCTTTATCAGGTCTTGAATTTAACCAATACCAGTACTAAGACATCCTGTGCCTCCCAATATGAGGCACAAGAAGGACACATCACTTCCGTGACATTCCTGGCAAAGATGCATAACCTGAATCTAACCACGAGGAAACATCATGTAAACCAAATTTAGGGATATTCCACAAAATAACTGGCTTGTACTCTTCAAAAATGTTAAGCTCACTTAAGACAAACAGACTGAGGAAATGTTCCAGATTTTAGGAGACCAAAAATAAATGACAACGAAATGTAATATATGATCTTGATGGACACTAGACCAGAAAAATACAATTATTTTATTATAAAGGACATTAGTAGGACAGTTGGTAAAATTCAAATAAGTTGTGTAGATGAGAAGTACTGTTATCAATATTAATATCCAAATTTTAATAATTGCATTATGGTTAGATAAGAGAATGGCTTTATTTTCAGGAAATACACAAATATTTAAAGGTGAAGAGGAGTAAGATGATATCAACATCTTACTCCTAACAGTTCAGAAATAAAAATAATGATATGTTTTAAAAACAAATCCACGCACGTGTGTGTGTGTGTGTGTGTGTGTGTGTGTGAGAGAGAGAGAGAGAGAGAGAAAGAGAGAGAGAGAGAGATAGAGAGAGAGAGTATGTAGATGGGATGGAGAACAAACATGCTAAAATCTTAAGAATGGAGGATTCGGTGTGAAAGGTAAATAGGAATGAAAATTCTTTGTACTATTTTTTAGATTTTTCTGTAAGTCTGAAATTCTTTCAAAATAAAAATATCCCTCAGAGACCAAGGGTTCCAAGCCTCATTCTCTGATGAAGGAAACCATGATCACACAGATGGTTCGTGGCAAATCTAAATCTTAAGAACCTGAGGCTTTCCCTGCTACAGTCTATTTCTGCATAAACATAAACTGGGTCTCAAGAGAACTGCAGACAGCGTCTCATTTGAAAGCATTCCAGGGCTACCAAGTTGTAACAGAAATGAGCTTTGACTTTGCTGCTCCTGCCAGCCTCTTTTGGGGAATAACCTAGTTCTGATGACACTCTTGGCCTAGGAAACAGGAGAGATCCTTCATTCTTCCCCCCTCACCCCGCTGTTACAGCTCCACACACATGGGGTTGTTGGGAAGGAAAGCAGACCCTATGAGAGGTCTCCTGTCCCCTCAGCAATCAAAGTTAAGAACATAGTTTCAAGCTTGGGTTTGTCTGTGTTCAAATTCCAGTTTTGCCCTTTTAAGACTTATGTGACTTTGGGCAAATTACTCTGCTTATATTTCTGTAAAATGGATGTAATTACAGTATCTGCCTTTAGGATTATTGGGAGGATTAAATGTGAATAACTTATGTAATTATGTAAAATACTTAGCACGGATCCTGGCACACAGTAAGTGCTCAGAACATGAGTTGCTATGTTTATGATTAAAATGGGTAGCTGGTATTAAGTCCAGATTCTCACTTCTGAAAAAGTGATCTAGAAGATAATTCAGTTGCTAGAGGATTTTGCATATGTACATGAAGTTAATTCTCGAATACCTATGATTAGTTAACATTTTGGCCAGAAACCCAGTCATGCAATGACTGTTTTACCTTCTTCTCTAACAAGGAAACTGATTATTAAACTAGAAAGAGAATCAGAAGGAAGCTAGTTAAATACTTTATGATATTCACATTCATTGGAATGATATGAAGCAATTAAGAAGAATGAGGTAGATGAAAATGTACTGGAATGGAAGGATATCTAACTCATATTGGGAAGTAAGAGGAAAAGAAGCAAATAGAATAATAGAGTTTATAGCATGTTTGAACTTTTTAAAAGTGTGCACATGGAAAGAAAAAGGAATTAGACAATTATATTCAAAACAATTAAGGAATGAGTTTGGGAAGGGAGTGGGAAACTTTCAAGTTCTACCTTATGTCTCACTGTCTCTAGTTGTTTATTTGGTTGTTCCAATAATAAGCATTATCCATGCAATCATAATAAGGCTACCACACTTGCTAC
>RJWK010022470.1:0-29851 GCA_004363435.1 Platanista minor
CCAGCTTCACTTCCTGCTCACTCCCTGACCTCTCTCGGCTCTGTCTGCCCAGAGCCTCAGTGTCTCTACCGTCTCACCCTCCCGGGCAGCCTGCAACGAGTCCTGTGGTGAGTATTTTGGGGACCAGGCCTGGGTGAGGGCTGAGGGGCACCTGGCCCTCGCTAAGGCTCCTGCCCCTTCTCTCTCTCAGACATCTGCTCCACCCTGGAGGTCATCGGCTGTGCCAACTGCAAGACACACTTCCTCACCTGCCAAGACCCTATTCTCTGGCCCAGGTCAGTGGCCAGCCAGCCGTCTTGGCCTGCAGCCTCCCCACCTCCACCTCCAAGTCCATTGTTGTCTCTGTCTGGACTCTTTCTTGTCTGTACCGATACCCCTTCTTGGTCTCCGTCCTCTCTGGGGAAGGTAGCACCTCCCAAGATGTCTGGATTCCATGTGTCCAGCTTCAGAGCCACCTGCCTCTAGGACACGCCCCCTGGGGGTCCGTCAGGTCCTCAAAACCAGCATGCCTGGGGACATGTCCAAATCCATCTCCACCCCCAAATCTGCTCTTCCCTCAGGACCCCTCTCAGCAAATGTCCCACTCAAGCTCTTGACCTCCTAAACCAGGAGTCCCCTCCCCCTTACTCAGTGTGTGTAGTCACCAGGTCTTGCTAAACAACTTCAGTGTGTTGCCATATGGTCCTTCCAGCATCTACCACTCCTCGGGCAGCCTCACGTCTCACGTGGATTATGGCAGCATCTCCTAACTGGCCTCCGAGACCCTGTTGGCCCCATCTTACTCAACAATCAAAGAACCCTTTCCCAAGGAGCCAGTCTACCTCCGACCCTTCCTGTTATAACTTTCCCAGGGGCCCCCCAGACAAAGTCCACCCCCCTCTCCGGGAGGCCCTGCTCACCTCCCCCCTCCCCAGCCACATGGAGCTGCTGACACGCTGGACAAACGGCTTCATGCTTCTGTCCTTGAACACTCTGTGTCCTCTGCCTGGAACACAGTTTGGCCCCTTGACCATCTGAACTGAACTCCTACTGGTCTTTCAAAGTCCAGCGCAGAAGTCCCATTTCCCGAGAAGCTTCCCCTGACCAGCTCCCTCTCCCCAGGCTCATGGGCGCTCCCCCAGATCTCCCCTCCTCCCTGCCCTGCCCCGCTTCCCTGGGATACCACAGCAGAATCGTTTCCTTGTCTCCCTCCTAGAGAGCAGGGATCCTGTCTCACTTATCCTTAGACGTAGGTGGGCACACAGTAGGTGCTCAGTGTCTGCAAACAAGTGACTGAGTGGGTGAATTAAAGGAGAGAATACAGTCTCCTCTCAGAGCTGAGATGGCCCTGCCTGCTGCCCAAACCCTGGCTACCCCTTTCCCACCCCCCTGCAGGGACCAGGAGGAACTTCGTGTGGGCTGTGAGCCTCGGCATCGCTCTGCCCCTGGCGGCCCTAGCTGGAGGTGGGTGAGTGCCTGCTCCAAGACCCAGCATCCCCAAGGGAGACACGCCTACTCCTCGACTGACCCATCTCCACCCTGATTCCTGGCCCAGACGTTACATTTCCTGGTTCGAGAAGAAGAAAAAGACAAAGGGGAAGGAGGCAGGAAAGGAGGTCCTGGGGCGTCCAGAACGGAGGGGAAGCTGTGTCGGACTGGGGGCTGCAAGGCTAGAGACCCCAAGTCTGGCCTCACATCCACAGGAATATAGGATCAAGGGCCGGGACTCCGGAGGGCCACCATCAGCCCCCCAGTGTGAGCAGACCCACCCAGGGCCAGGCATCCAGGACAGAGCAGCAGCCGTGCCCCGAGTCTCCACCTGATCCACAAAATTCCCCCTACCCATAGCTGTCATCATCCCTCTGCAGCGACCCCTCCGCCCTCTGCCACCCTGCTGCCTGACTGCAAAGACTAGAACACGCCCCCCTTTTGCCTGCTGCTCCTGGTTGGGTTTGGCCAGCAGGAGGTCAGAGGCAGAAGCAGGCCTGCTGCTTCTTTCTCAGCAGGGACCCAGCAGGCCACTTGGCACCTTCAACTGAGCAAAGGTCTCAGGTGCCGTCAGGAAGCTCTCTTTTATCTCTGGGTTCTGGTAACTCTCCCTCCCCCAACCCTTCCAACCTGGGGTGGTAACAGTTCCGAAGTTCCGAGGCCCAGGAGGCCGCACTCTCTCTTGGGGTTTCCCTACGCCCATGCTTTGTAAATAGCCTCTGTTAAAACACCCTCCTCGTATTCTGATGGACTGTGCCATCTGCTTCCTGCGGGGTCCTGCACAGTGGCAGTCGACACTGTGATCCTCCCCATGCAGGCCCGCGAGGACTGTCTCATGTTCTCATCCTGCCAGGCCACCACCCGTTCCTTCCAGAAAGATCCCTCTCCTGGTCCTAGCAGTGGCAGCTCTGCAGGATCACACTAGCCTCACCTGGTTCCAACACCAGAGATGAGGGCAGCAGCGGCCTGGCTCCCTCGAGGCGTCCCC
This sequence comes from Platanista minor, assembly GCA_004363435.1. Lineage (NCBI taxonomy): Eukaryota > Metazoa > Chordata > Mammalia > Artiodactyla > Platanistidae > Platanista > Platanista minor. Next base: position 2,456 of record RJWK010022470.1, read on the forward strand.
ATGTCTAGGTGTGGAACAGAGGTGGTAAGGGGCCAGCCGGAGGCCCCAGCAAGAGCGAGGACTAGCAGAAGAAACCAGAAAACAGGCTCCAAGTCACATCAGTAGCAGACCTCACCCACGTCCTGGCCAGGACGTCCACCCTGGCCCCTCCCAGGTCGCCACTGGTGCTGCTGACAATGAAATATACCGGCTCAGGGCTTCCCTGGTGGCGCAGTGGTTGAGAGTCCGCCTGCCGATGCAGGGGACGCGGGTTCGTGCCCCGGGCCGGGAAGATCCCACATGTCGCGGAGCGGCTGGGCCCGTGAGCCACGGCCGCTGAGCCTGCACGTCCGGAGCCAGTGCTCCGCAGCGGGAGAGGCCACAACAGAGAGAGGCCCGCGTACCGCAAAAAAGCAATATACCGGCTCTGCCTGCGCAAGAATGTTGCCTCGTCCTGCTACATCTCCCTCCAGATCCCTTTCCTTCTCAGCCCCCCAAGGCTGCCGAGTTAAATGGAACCCCCGGGACCCCCAGGCACGGCTCTGCCCTTTTGTCTCAACCCTGTGCCCCTCCTCACTGATTCCCCAGGCTCTCAGCTTCGGCCCAGGCTCTTCCCAGAGACTGAATGGGAGGCCACGCCCAGATCCAGGGCCCTGGTCTGCAGGTCAGCTCCTGGGGGCTGAAAGGAAGCAGGTCTGAGGTCAGAGCTGTGGACGGGCAGCCCAGACCCTGGACTCGAATCCTGGCTCTGACATTGAGGTTCTAGGTTCCCCTCTCTGCATCTGTTTCCCCATCTGAGCACAGAGTGTGGGATGAGATGTTCTAGCCAGGTTGGTATGCCCACTGGGTTCATATTGGCCATCCTACATTTGTTCACGCTGTGGGTCCAAATTCAGTGCCTTGTTCCCTTCGCCTCCTGCAGTCCCCTGAAATCCTGCTGGGGCCCATGGCCCAGCTCCTAAAACAGGATTTCCTTTCTCCTTTGGCCCTGCCGGTGCTCCCTCCTTGGAGCTGGCGGCCAGGCTGGAAGCAGGCTGACTTCAACACCACTATCCAGCAGTGAGGGCCACTCCCTGGGGGCGGTGGGGGCGGTGGGGGGGCTACAGAGACCAGGGCAAGACATAACAGAACATAAACAGCAGCCTGGGCAGAGAGTACCATGGCCAAGGGCAGCTGTGGGTATCCAGCTGCAGGCATCTCCAGGTCACCCAGCCAAGAATCCAGGAAGGCCTCCCAGAGGTGGTGTCTTCAACTGTGAGAGGCCAGGGAAGGCGGAAGGGAGGGAGAAGTGTTTTCATCGAGGATTCAGCATTGCAGAGGAGGTGCAAGAGACCTTGATAGGGGTCAGGAACTCCAAGAAATATGGCTGGAGGGAGAGGCCCAGGTAAGAGGCTAATGAGAAGCTCCCAAGCCCATGTGGGTCCAAAGCAAGCCTGAGAAAAGAACCCACCAACAGACTCCAGGGAAAGCAGGTGGGCAGGGCAGGCTGGGGGAGAGGCAGTGGAGGGTTTTGTCAGCAGCAGGCCATGTCCCAAGGCGAGGAGTCCATAGATATAAGGTGTTTGGGGAGAGCATCGGGTGAGGACCTACAGCCATTCTGAATGAGTGGGCAGAGCCCCTAGGCAGCAGTCTTGGCCTTCCAGGGGACTGTGGTTCTCTGCATGTCTGTGAAAGCTGGTTACCACCCAGGACATAGAAAGCTCCTTTGACCGTAATGTTGTTTTCTTGGTTTTATTCAAATTGGGACTTAGACCACTACCTCAAACGTATCCAAAGCAACTATTTTCTGGTGACTGCAGTAAAAGCAAAAGACCCTGAGTATAATTTATATGAAGTATGTTTGTGTGTTAGTATGCATGTATCTCTTATCAACAGATTTTTCATTATTTGTGGGCATATTTGCATGAAAACTAGATATTGCATTCTGCTAGAGAAGAAAGATTAAGGATTTTTGAATCAGGCAAAGCATTGGCTCCGAAGGACTTCTGGTGGTGACAGGCAGCTCGGAGCAGACCAACACTCCCACCTAGGGCAGCTAAAAATAAAGCACATCAAAAGAGCAAGACAAGACAGGAAGTCTGTTTAGGGCACCAGACAAATAGGTCCTCTGAGCCCAAGGTCTCCAAGTAAAGAGAGCTCTCTGCAGTGAACCCCGGTCCTGCCATGCGCTTCCCCAAGCTTGGCCAGCTCAGCACATGAGGTTGAGAGGCAGGCGTGAGGGGCTGAGCCAAGGAAGACCACCAAGTTTGGAGAAACCAAGAGAGCTTTGGCAATATCATGGAACTGCGGATTCAGAAGTGGGAGTTCTAGCTTGCCCACCCAGAACGTGAGGGGTCCAGTTCCCTGAAAGCAGGGAGGCGCAGAAAAATGAAACCAAAACACTGTATCTGTTTCTTCCCCCTCCTCCAAGGTGCCTACCTATACTTAAGCAGCATAGGCTTCAGATTTCCAAAGACAGAAATCAAACAGAAAGGATCTGAAATGCAATTTATCAGAGATTTGTATACTAGGGAACTAAAAGTTGGCCTCCACGACCCACATAGGAAGATAAACTTTGATAAATACCCCAGGGTATTGGTTGGAAAGGTTATAGCTTACAAGAGGGGGTGTACCAGCAGCAGACTGATCCTGACAAGGATTCCAGACTGAAGGCCCCACCGTCGCTGACAAAATTGAAGAGGCCTGTTCTTACTCCATATCACTGCTGAAGGAGAGAGCAAATACTTTCAGAAGGAAAATAATACCATCTAGAGCCACTACTGTGTTTCATTTACAGTGTCCAGTATTCAAACAAATATTATCAGGCACACAAAAACAAGATAAGAGAAAAAACAGAAACAAATCGACAAGGTATCCAGATGTCAGAGCTGATATAAATTTTAAAAGAACTGTGATGAATGCATCTAACAATATTCTTTCCAGCTTTCCAGATAAAATTGACATATGGCATTGTATTAGTTTAAGGAGACCAAGATGTCAATTTCATATATTTATATAGTGCAAAGTGGTTACCACCATAACAAACATTAGCAGTCATCTCCATCGAGTCACACAACTACTTTTTCTGTGTGGCGAGAACATTTAAGATCTACTCTCAGCAAGTTTCAAGTATGTAATACAGTATTATGAACTATAATAACCATGCTGTACTGCTGTACATAAGATCTCCAGAACTGATTCATCTTTAAACTAGAAGTTTGTAACCTTTGACCAAAATCTGCCCGTTTCTCCCACATCCTAGCCCCTCGCAGCCACCATTCTACTCTATAATTTTGGTTTTTTAAGATTCCACATATAAGTGATATCATGTAGTATTTGTCTTTGTCTGACTTATTTCACTTAGCATAAAGCTTTTGTAATCCATCCATGTTGTTGCAAATGGCAGGATTTCCTTCTTTCTCGTGACTCAATATTCCATTATCCATTCATCTGTTGACAGACTTGTGGGTTGGTTCCTTATCTTGGCTATTGTGAATAATGCTGCAATGAACACGTGAGTGCAGATATGTCTTCAAGAGGCTGTTTTCACTTCCTTTGGAAATATAACCAGATGTGGGATTGATGGATCATATGGAAGTTCTAGTGATAGCTTTCATTTTTTTTAGGAGACTCCATGCTGTTTTCCACAGTGGTTACACAAATTCACACTTCCACTAAAAGTACATAAGGGTTCCCTTTTTTCCACATCCTCACCAGCACTTGTTATTTCTTGTCTTTTTGATAACAGCCATTCTAACAGGTGTGAGATGATATCTCATTGCTTGAATTTGCATTTCCCTAATGGTTAATGATGTTGAGCACCTTTTCAGTGTACTTACTGGACATTTGTATGTCTTCTTTAGAAAATGTCTATTCATATCCTCTGCCCATTTTTTAATTGAATTGTTTGGGTTTTTTTTTTCTATTGACTCGAATGAGTTTTTTTATATATTTTGGATATTAACCCCTTATTAGATATATGTCTTGCAAGTATTTTCTCCCATTGCTTAAGTTGCCTTTTCATTTTGTTGATGGTTTCTTTCGCTGTGGAGAAGCTTTTTAGTTTGATACAGTGCCACTTGTTTATTTTTGTTTTGGTTGCCTTTGCTTTTGGTGTCAAATTCAAAAAAAAAAAAACATTGCTAAGACCGACATCAAGGTTTTTTTTTCCTGTTTTCTAGGAGTTTTAGAGTTTCACGTCTTATTTTTAAGTCTTTAATCCATTTCAAGTTAATGTTTGTGAGTGGTGGAAGACTGGGGCCAGTATCATTCTTCTGCATGCAGTTATCTAGTTTTCCCAACATCACTTATTGAAGTGACTATCTTTTCCCCTTGAGTATGCTTGGCTTCCCTGTCAAATATTAATTGACCATATATACAAAGGCTTATTTCTGGGCTGTCAATCTGCTCCATTAGTATGTGTGTTTTTATGCCGTCACCATACTGTTTTGATTACTAGCTTTGTAGTGCAGTTTGAAATCAAGAAGTGTGATGCCTCCAGCTTTGTTTTTTTCTCAAGATTGCTTTGACTATCCCAGGTCATTTGTGCTTCCATACAAACTTTAGGATTGTCCATTCTATTTCTGTGAAAAATGTCATTGGAATTGATTCTATAGATGGCTTTGAGTAGTATGGACATTTTAACGATATTAATTCTTCCAATTCATAAACATGAGATCTCTTTGCATTTGTTTGTGTCTTCTTTAATCTCTGTCATTAAAGTATTATAGTACCCAGAGTACAGATCTTTCACCTCCTTAGTTAAATTTATTCCTAAGTATTTTATTGTTTTGGATGCTATTGTGAATGGGATTTTTTTCATATCTTTTTCATACATAATGTTGTTAGTGTATAGAAATGAAATATTTCTGTATGTTAAATTTGTATCCTGCAACTTTACTGAGTTCATTGATTAATTCTAAAAGTTTTTGGTGGAATCTTGGGATTTTCTATGTATAAGATCATATCATCTGCAAGCAAAAACAATTTTACTTTTTCCTTCCTGATATGGATAACTTTTATTTCTTTTCTTCCAGATTTCTCCGGCTAGGACTTCCAGTACTATGCTGAATAAAAGTGGTGGGTGGACATCCTTGTCTTGTACTGATCTTAAAGGAAAAGTTTTCAGTCCTTCACCTTTGAGTACAGTGTTAATCTGTGGGTTTGTCATATATGGTCTTTATTTTGTTAGGGTATGTTTCTTCTCTACACAATTTGTTAAATGTTTTTTATCATGGAAGGATGTAATATTTTTTCAAATGCTTATTCTGCATCTATTGAGATAATCTTATGATTTGTATCTTTCATTCTATTAATGTGGTGTACACATTGATTGATTTTCATATGTTGAACCATCTTTGCATCACAGAGATTAATCCCACTTGATCATGGTGTAAGGTCCTTTTGATGTGATGTTGAATTCGATTTGCTAATATTTTGTTGAGAATTTTTGCATCTATAGTTTATCAGAGATATTGGCCTGTAGTTTTCTTTTCTTGTAGTGTCCTTATCTGGCTTTGTATTAGGGTGGTGCTGGCCTCATAAAATGAGTTTAGGAGTGTTCCCTCCTCTTCAATTTTTTAGAAAATTTTGATATGGTTTGATGTTAATTCTTCTTTAAATGTTTGGCAGAATTCACCAATGAAACTATCTTTCCGGGGGTTTTTCTTTGTTGCAATGTTTTTGATTACTGATCCAGTCTCCTTATTCAATATTGGTGTGTTCAGATTTTCTATTTCTTCTTGATTCAGTCGATAGGTAGTGTGTTTCTAGAAATTTATCCATTTCTTCTAGGTTATCCAACTTGTTGGCATATAATTGTTCATAGCTCTCACTTATAATCCTTTGTATTTCTGTGATATCAGTTGGAATGTCTTCTCTTTCATTTCTGATTTTATTTATTTGAGTTCTCTCCCTTTTTTTCCTGGTAAGTCTAGCTAAAGGTTTGTCAATTTTGTTCTATTTTTCTCCCCCCTATTCCATTTATTTCTGCTCTGGTCTTTGTCATTTCCTTCCTTCTGCTAACTTTGGGGTTCATTTGTTCTTTTTCTAGTTCTTTGAGATGTAAAATTAGGTTGTTTATTTGAGATCTTTCTTTTTCTTAACATAAGCATTTACTGTTATAAATTTCCCCCTTAGAACTGCTTTTCCAGTTTCCCACCCATTTTGGTATGTCCTGTTTCCACTTTCATTTATTTCAAGATATTTTTTCACTTGCCTTTTAATTTCTCCTTTGATCTATTGGTTGTTCAAGAGTGTGTTGTTTAATTTCCACGTATTTGTGAATTTTCCAACTTTCCTCCTGTTGTTGATTTCTACTTTCATTCCACTGTGTTCAGAAAAGATATTTGGTAAGATTTCAGTCTTCCTAAATTTGCTAAGACTTGTTTTGTGACTGTCATAAGATCTATCCTGGAGAATGTGTACTTGAGAAGAATGCATTCTGCTGCTGTTGGGTGAAATGTTCTGTATATGTCTGCTAGGTCCATAGCTCTAAAGTTTGGTTCAAATCCAATATACTTAGATGTCCTATATTGAGTGCATATATATTTACAATGGTTAATTCTTGATGAATTGATCTCTTTATTATATATAACGACCTTCTTTGTCTCTTGTTACCATTTTTGGCTTAAATTCTATTTTGTCTGATATTAGTATAGCTACCCCTTTTCTCTTTAGGTTTCCACTTTCATGGAATATATTTTCCACCCCGTCACTTTGAACCTGTGTATGTGTATCCTTAAAGCTGAAGTGAGTCTCTTGTAGTCAGCATATAGTTGGGTCTTGTTTTTTAACCTATCCAGACATTCTATGTCTTTTGATTGGAGAATTCAACTGATTTACATTTAGAGTAATTATTGATAGGTAAGACTCTACTAATGCCAGCTTATTAATTATTTTCTGGCTCTTATGAAGTTCCCTTGTTCCTTTATACCTTGCATGCTGCCTTCCTTTGTGAATTGATATTGTGTAGTGATATGCTTTGATTCCCTTCTCTTCACCTTTTGTGAATTTACTGTTCTTGCTTTGTAGTTACCATATTACATAAAACATCTTATAGCTATAACAATCCATTTAACACTGATAACAATTTAACTTTAATCACATACAAAACCTCTACCTTTTTACTCCACCCTCATTTATGTTTTTGATGTAACAATTTACATATTTTATATATGTATTCATTATCAAATTATTGTAGCTAAAGCTATTTTAAATAATTTTGGCCTTTAACCTTTACACTAGAGCTATGGTTAATCCATCATCATATTAAATTAGAGTATTCTGAACCTGACTATATGTTTACCTTTACCAGTGTGTTGTATATTTTCAAATGTTTTTGTATTACTTAATAGCATCCTTTCATTTCAGGTTGAAGAACTCCTTTCAGAATTTTTGTAAGGCAGGAATAGTGGTAATGATCTCCATCTGCTTTTCTTTGTTAGGGAAAGTCTTTCTCTTGCCTCCATTTATGAAGGACAACTTTGCTGGGTAAAGTATTCTTGTTTGGCAGCTTTTTTTGAGATAATACACCTTGAGTGTATCATTTCATTCTATTCCATCCTGCAGGGTTTCTGCTGAGAAATCTGTTATAGCCTTATGTCAGTTCCCTTGTATAAAAGAAATTTTTTTCTCTTGCTGCTTTTAAAATTATCTCTTTATATTTGATCTTTGATGGGTTTATTACAATGTGTCTCAGGGAAGATTGTTTTGGATTGAAATTTTGGGGTGACCTGTTAGCTTCATTAACTTGGATGTCCAAATCTCTCCCCAGGTTTCGGAAGTTCTCAACCACTATCTCTTCAAATAAACTGTCTACCCCTCTTCTTCAGTACTTCAATGGTGTGTGAATTTTTCTCTTAAACGTTTTTCATAGGACTTATTTCTTTTTTAATTCTTTTTCTTTTTCTAAATTTTTTTTTTACCCTTCTGATTGGGTAATTTTTTTTTTTTTTTTTTTTTTTTTTTTTTTTTTTTTTTTTTTTTTTTTTTTTTTTTTTTTTTTTTTTTTTTTTTTTTTTTTTTTTTTTTTTTTTTTTTTTTTTTTTTTTTTTTTTTTTTGCGGTACACGGGCCTCTCACTGTTGTGGCCTCTCCCGCTGTGGAGCACAGGATCCGGACGCGCAGGCCCAGTGGCCACAGCTCACAGGCCCAGCCGCTCCGCGGCTTGTGGGATCCTCCTGGACCAGGGCACGAACCCGCGTTCCCTGCATCAGCAGGCGGACTCCCAACCACTGCGCCACCAGGGAAGCCCTGTTTGGGTAATTTTAATTGATCTGTCTTCAAGCTCACTGATTTTTCTGCTTGGTCAGGTCTGCTGTTGAAGCTCTCTATTGAATTTTTCAGCTCAGTCATTTTACTCTTCAGTTCCAAAATTTGTTTGGTGGTTTTTTGTTTTTGTTTTGATTTTTTGTTTTTTTTTTTTTCTTCTATCTCCTTGATGAAAGAGACATCTAAACAAGAAAGGGGCATATCCTCACATTTGTTTGCAGTTAAGGATCAGTATTTTTCTCTGCCTCAGGAAATACAGAAGTCTTTCACTTCGTTTGGGGTTGGGGAATAGGAGCAGTATCTCTGTCAAAATATCCATGTGGAGGTGCAGACCACCAGGTACTCCTGGAGGCTAAGTCCACGCTCTGCAAATACATAACGTCTCCTGCCAAAGGAAGAGAGCCGTCTGGGTAGCTCCCCAGAAGGAGTGGCTACGGAACACAGGAGAGATCGTGTACTTCCTCCCGGCCCAGCTGCTGGCCACAAGAATGGTATCCTGCATGCTGCCCACCTGCCTTACATAATAAACATCCTCACAACCACATTTTATGTGAGAATGTGCATCACTCCCTCCCCTTTACATCCCAGCTCTGCCTTCTTCTTGGGACCCCTGGTTTCTTGTGTTCAGGGTGATGCGTCAAATCTCCTTCTTGCTGGACAAAGGGAATAAGACCTCTGTGTGTAGGGGTTGAGCCTGGGTGGGTGACTAGAAGCAATAGGAGAGTCTCTCCAAGAGCAAGTTGATTCTGTTCCCAATATCCCCCCAAAAGAAATGTGGGGAGGTCAAGACACAGATGATTGGTAACAAACAGGATAAGGCCCCTGGATCTTTGTCCAGTGCCCTTCTCACTGAGCCATGAGCCTTCCTTCAGGAGTGATGGAGTGTCCATTTCCATCCCCAAACTACAGAACCAAAGAACCCTAGGTCTGGAAGAGCTCAGGGTGGTGGTGGGGGGATGTCTCTCTGGAGTTACTGCTCCAACTCCACTGATTTGAAGACAAAAGTGAAAGGGATGAAATGGCTCTGGGAAGAGGGATTTACTTAAAGTTCTAGAACCTTCTAACTTCTGGTGACTAGTCCATGCTTGTTGAAACAGCAAGTTTCAAGGGAAGTTTCAAGGGAAGAGGCAATCAGGGAAACATGTTAATTCCATCCAAGCAAGCAGGATTGACTATATCATTTATTGGGCAACTACCATGTGCCAGGCACTTGATCAACATTAGCTCCTTTTCATCTTCACCATGATCATGTGAGCTGTGGCCCATACCATTTTGATGATGGGAAATTCAAAGTTCAGAGAGATTGAGTCACCTGCTGAAAGTCACACGGCTGGTCAATGAATGAGCTTGGTCTGTGTCAACACAGAGCCCTTGTTCCTTCTTCTGTACCACATTGCCTCCAATGGCTCCCCAGCAGTGGGAGCTGCCCACTTGGTAAGAGTCAGGCAGAGAGGTAGGATGGACTTGGAGACTGTAAGTTCCCTCTGATTCTGACCCTCAGACACCACACTTTGAAGCACAGAAGCTGCAGCCAGATTATGTGGGTCCCATCCTGGCTCCATCACTCACTAGCTGCATGATCCAGGACAAGCTGCTTAACCTCTGCTGACTGCCAGCCCCCCAAAAAGACAACCAAAATAACCAGCTAATCAAACAAAGCCAGATTCTACTGCTGCCTGTGGTGAGGAGAGCTATAGCCTTTGTAGACTCCTGTCAGAAGGGGTAAAGCAAAGGGGAGATATTTATAAGGTTAGGGTGGTCTGATTTAAGGTAGATCTTTCAATGCTAGTGGCCTAATTGGCCTTGGGCAAAGTTCACAATGCAATAGGATTGGTGGACACAGCAAGGAGGTGATAGGGATAGAGTAAGATATCAAAGAGTTAGTTTAGAAATCCCACTAGGGGATTAAAGATAGAGAAATAATTTTTAAAGCATTTGGGAGACTGTTGTAAGCTAACGACCACTCAAGAAAAGAATCCAGTAACCAAGCAACAATCTACATATGTCATGTTAAAGTACAAGACAATAGATATGGGGTCTGAATCTTGTTACATAAAGTCAGGTAGTTAATGGTCCTTGAAGAGTAGCATTTTTGTGTACAACCAAGACAGGATTATAGCTGAAAGGGGAAAGAAACTAGGTGAAAGGGGACATTATACAGAAACCTGAGATGAATTACCATATTCTAATACATATTACCACCCTTTTTCTAACATACATATGATTTAAATAGCACCATGACAGTCCCAGTTAAACCATATAGGGTCAAAGGAGGAACGAATGATGTAAGCCTTGCTGTCTACCCAAAAATGAGGAAGAAGGTGGTCTTCTCTCTTCCCCACTTTTTCTTTGGTTATAAAAATGTAGCACTCTTTGTCCCCAGGGCTGTGCTCCCCTGCCTGCCCACATGTATCTCTTACAAGTGATCTATGCTAATAAACTCACTCTTTGTATATCACTTTGCCTCATACCAAATTATTTCTGTGTCAAGACAAAAGAACATGAGCTTCAGTAAGTCCTGAGACCAGGTGAGCAGTTTCAATTAAAAGCCAGTGAGTTCGAGTCCCCTCCCAAGTCAGGGATTGTGGGTTCAAGTCCCAATCTGAGGTGCAGCTGGGTTGGAGTCCTAACCAAAGGAACGCGGTTTTAGAGAGGGGCTGTGAAACAAGTCCTTGCGTGTATGTGGTCCCTCGATGAGTCCAGTTGATCAATCCGTTTTTCTTAGAAAGGGCTACTTACCCTTTTGAGAGAAAGTTGAGGAGTCCCTTACCCAGATAAATGGATTTTTTAGGAAGTTTCTGAAATAAACCCTAAAGTTATTTGCAACGTTGTCTTCTTGGGCAAGAATGTCCTGCAGGGGCTTCCCTGGTGGCGCAGTGGTTGAGAGTCTTCCTGCCGATGCAGGGGACATGGGTTCGTGCCCCGGTCCGGGAGGATCCCACATGCCGTGGAGCGGCTGGGCCCGTGAGCCGTGGCCGCTGGGCCTGCGCATCCAAAGCCTGTGCTCCGCAACGGGAGAGGCCACAACAGTGAGAGGCCCGCGTACTGCAAAAAAAAAAAAAAAAAAAAAAAAAGAATGTCCTGCAGTAGGAGTCATGCTCGTGCTGACCGTCCAATGGTAAATCACTTGAATGCAGACAGTAAATTCTGGGTGTGTGTGGTTTCACTTCTCACCCCTGTCCCTCAATGTCCTCAGCAGCAAAATGGAGAGAGTGGTGGCACCCACTTCTTAGGGTTGACATGAGAAATAAGGTCATAGGTATAAACGTCTTAGTTAGAACACATGGCACTTAGCAAGTGTATTAGTCTGCTCTGGCTGCAGTAACAAAAACCACAGATTGGGGGTCTTAAAACACAGACATTTATTTTCTCACAGTTCTGGAACTTAGATGTCCAAGAGCAAGGTGTCAACACAATTGGTTCCTTCTGAGGCCTTTCTCCTTCATTTGTAGATGGTCATCTTCTCCCTGTGTCTTCACATGGTCTTCCCTCTGTGTGGGTCTGTGTCCTAATCTATTTTTATAAGGATATCAGTCATATTCAATTAGGGTCCACGCTAGTGATCTCATTTTACTGAATTACATTTTTAAGACCCATCTCTGAATACAGTTGCGTTCTGAGATACTGGGGAATGAGGGCTTCAACAAATGGGGTCGGGGAGGGGACTGGATTCAGCCCGTAAGAGTAAGAATTTGGTAATAGTATCATTATCGCTACTGGATACCTCAGCTATCGTGTTTCCAAAGAGCTAGACTAAGCTCTGGCTCCGCTGGGCTATCTTTAACTCCTCAGATGTGCCATTTGCCTCACCACATGTCTCCTCTCTGCCTCCCCGAGTTGGGTAATTCCTACTCAGTGTGGATATCTCCCCTCAACCCTTCTTTTCTCTAGGAACCCCAGACCAGGGAGGACCCTTGCTCTACACAGCCTTCCTCAGCCCCCTTCTGCTTCAGCATCTGCCACCACTGAAATGCAGTAGGCATGGGTCTCCTGGGTGTCGTCTGTCTGCCAGACAGGCTCTGTGCAGTGGGACCTTCCTGCCCGTCTCCACTTTATGTCCCCAGCCCCCAGCACCACGCCTGACAGATGCTCAATTAATACTTTTTGATCAAATGAATAATGTGAATAAATCTCACTGACTGCTTTTCACTGATGAGTTGATTCCTTGTTCAATTCATCCAGACGGTCAGAAGAGGAACAGCAGGGAAGATACCTGATGCAGAAACTTGAAACCCTGGTTTTAGGTAGGTCAGGAGCTCCTGCACATCAGTGCCTTCCTGGGGTGGAGGGGGTGTCAGCTGTGAGCAAAGTCTGGGGGTTAGGGGCCAAGCCTATAGCTCATGGTCAAGTGGGGGGTGAAGCCTGGGAAAGACACCCATCCCTTCCTGTGCAAATTGGCCCTCAGCCTCAGATGTCGTTAACGCATGGCTTTGCTCTTTCTGTGCATCACAGGCATTTTGTCCTTTTTCCTGCTCTCTACCCGCAGCAGCACGACCTGGAGTCCTCTCATCAGTTCCTGCAGCCCCTCCCCCGACCCCAGACCCCTAAGGAAACAGAGCCAGTGCTCACTGCATGAGGTGTCAGCTGCTCCCTCCAGCTGAGCTCCTGGGATGCAATTAGCCTGGGTCTGCTAAACTTGACTGCCCTGCAGGTGGCTTCCTGGACAGAGCCAGTCCCTTCTCCACCCTGGTTTCACACCCATCTCTGTTCACTTCCTGCCCAGGCCCCCTAAATGCACCAAAACGCTTGAGCTGTCCACATTTTAACCTCACACAGGATGCACTCAGGCTCGCACTCTGCATGTGTCAGTTTGCTTTCAAACTGTCTTAGTCAGCTCAGGTGGTGACAACAAATTACACCTAGTCTGGGTGGCTTAAACGAGAAACACTTATGTCTCACAGTTCTAGAGGCTGGCAGTCCAAGATGAAGACACTGGCAGATCCTGTGTCTGGTGAGAGGTGTCGTCCTGAGTTGCAGATGGTTGTCTTCTCCTTGTATCCTCACCCAGCAGAGAGAAAGCCAATTCTCTCCTGTCTCTTCTCAGAATGTCACTAATCACCTCCCAAAAGCCCCACTTCCTAAGACCATTACACTGGGCGTTAGGATTTCAGCAGCACAGGGATTTGGTGGGTGCTGACTACCAGCATGCTCACGGAGGACAGCTTCCTGTGCCTCACGCGGTCTTCACACCTGACCGCCTCCTTGACAGGTTGCAACATACCACTGTATCAACGTGCACCTGAAGGGCCGCTTCACACTGAGCCTGGTGACCTCTGCCCCCCAGAGCTCCCACCCCAGGGCTTCTGGTTAGAAGGGGCTGCAGGAGATGCTCTGGCTGAGACTAGAGATTAGGAGGGCAGAATCCCAGCCACTGAGTCCTTTCTGTCATTCACACTCCAAAGAGTGAGTCAGGCGCTCTGGCCGGTCACCCGTGTCATCCCCGATTCGCTGATTCATGTGGCGGGCATCAGTGGCCAGGCCTGGGCGGCTCCACCTCCCTGGATCTGCCTCCCGTCCAGGTGTGCCTGAGGCCACCAGCTTCTCTGGCAGGACGCTGGCGTCACCAAGCTTGAGACAGTGGAATCCACGCAGGTTCCAGCCTGTCCACGTGAGCTCCCCCACCTCATACCCCTTCTCCCCCTCCCCAAGCCCACCCTGAGCACGTTGCTTCCAGCATCAGAGCCTTGGGAGGGCCTCCCAGGTGGTCCCCAGCCAGCTCCCACAGCCACTGACACTCTGACAAACAGCAGTTTTGATGGACACACAACTGCTCTGATTGAGTCCCACTGACAGACACACAAAACAAACCTGTCTGGCCACAAGTGTTCACATGCTGTGGGCAGGACAAGGGGGCTGTTTGGGTGTCCCGATGGCCGGTGGCCTCCTGAGCCCATCTCCTTGGGAAACCAGAGCTCAGCTCTGTTTCCTAGCTCTCATCCCTCAGACGTTCCATACCTGCCCCCAAGCCCCATCTCCCACATCAGAACTTCACACATCTATGCTGACCCACTGCATTCGCCTGGAACCTTTGGGGCCGGGGGTAGGAAAAGACCACTGGTGTATTGGGATTAGATGTACCAGGAGCAGCCACAGAGTCTTCACCAGCATCGGCACCTAATCCCTGCTGCGATAGCCCAATGAGATGCTTGCTCTTTTTAACCCCCATTTGACAGGTGAGGAAACTGAGGCTGAGAGAAGTTAAATGACTTGATCCCTGTCACAGGACAAGGAAGCGGCAGATCTTGGGTTCTGGCCCAGGACTGTCTGCTCTCCTGAACAGCTTCACTAGACACCCTTCGGGAGCTACACCCGGGCCTTTGACTGGTCTCTCCAGTGTTTCCAGCCTCGTATTTCTAGGACCATACATGGATCCTTTGTGAGGATCTCATTAGCATCCCCTCACACTCGATGGGAATGTCTGCAATCCGGATGTAGCTTCCTTTCCCAGTTGAGCAGCTGTTACCTGGGATAGCATCACGCAGACCAGGCTTGGCCTCATGTGGAGCCCCCAGAGGGACAGAGAAGTGGTCAGGGAAGGCCTTCAAGCTGAGACCAGAGGGTGGGGTGCCAGCACAAAGAAGGAGCCAGAGCGGAGCCCTCCAGGCCAGGAGCGCAGCAGAGCAGGAGCCCCGAGACAGGAGGGACCTTGGCCTATGGGAGGAAAAGGTACAGCAGGTGCATCCTGGGTGAGAAGAGGGAGAAGGGAGGACTGGGCAGCCAGAGCCCAAGTCATGCAAAGCTGTGGGGTTCATGGGGGAGCACTGGATTGTTTGGGTGAGATGAGGAGGTACTGGAGCATTTTAACAGGGGAACAATATGCTCCGACTTATGCCTTAGATGGTTGGTGGTACAGAATGGAAACAGGGCTAAGCGTGGTGGGGCTCCCTGAGGTCCAGGAAAGACGGACCACCACACCTTTCTCCCAGACGTGCAATGGAAATGTTCTGAGCACACGGCCTGTATCCCAGAACATCCCTCTCTCATGCAAGCCAGCTCACCACCTCTCGGGTTGTCTAGTGAGCAAGTCCGTCAGGAGCCAAGCCATGGATGGGCGATTTTGTTAGGGAACCACTGAGTGAAACCACCCGCCCTGGCCAGGCACAATGATAACCACTTGCATGAGTTGTCGCATACCAGGAGGTCCCGATAAGAAACATGGTGCTGCCACCGAAAACTAACCAGGAGAATTCGGGAGGGGACAAAAGAGGGAGGAGGCACCAGCCCATAATATGTCCCACCAACCTCCCAGAAACACTCACACTGGAATCCACCTTGGCTGAGCAATGTGCACGCCACCAGGAAGGACCGTAAGTCAGACTATGGGCCAAGCAAGATGACTGTCCAGAGACAACCCGAAAACTAACCCCATCACCATAAAACCCAAGCCTGCAAGCCACATGGCAGAGCAGTCCTCCTGGGTTTCCTTACCCTGCTGCTCTCCACCCGGGCACCTGTTCCCAATAAAGTCTCTTGCTTTGTCAGCACGTGTGTCTCCTCGGACAATTCATTTCTGAGTGTTAGACAAGGGCCAACTCTTGGGCCCTGAAAGGGGTCCCCTTCCTGAGACAATTTCAGTTGCTGTAACTTAAAAGATATTCATGTACTGCATTCCTTGTGACTTAGGTTCTG
Source organism: Platanista minor (assembly GCA_004363435.1). Taxonomy (NCBI): domain Eukaryota; kingdom Metazoa; phylum Chordata; class Mammalia; order Artiodactyla; family Platanistidae; genus Platanista; species Platanista minor. The sequence continues at coordinate 18,313 of RJWK010022470.1, forward strand.
TGGCTACAGAATGCTCCAGAGAAGAATTAGACATATGAGGCTATTTACAAAAAATAATTCCAAAAGGTTCTTCTGGTCTCTGATGGAGGATTGAATACCTTCATCTAACTTGGCTCCCTCCTGAAGAATTTTTTTTAATCATAAAGCTGTGGGATTGGGGTGAATAGGAGAGAAAACAGTAGCAGTTACACTTGGGGAGATGGACAGCAGAAATAAGAAGGGACTGGGACTTCCCTCGTGGCCCAGTCATTAAGAATCTACCTGCCATTGCAGGGGACATGGGTTCGAGCCCTGGTCCGGGAAGGTCCCACATGCCACGGAGCAACTAAGCCCGTGCACCACAGCTACCGTCTGAAAGGCCAGATCACATTGGGGGTCTCTGACACAGGAAAGGCAGCCAGGATCTGGCTTCTTTGGGCACGCTGGTGTGCTGTGTACGATGAAAGGCCCTTTTACTTTAACAAAAAGTCACTGCCCTCTGAGGTTGGGAAGTTTAACTGGGAATATGGCTTCAAAGGGGAGGCCAACTGCCTCTCCCTGAGCCAGAGCTCAGGCAGGGAGGACTCTGGTTTGACTTCCTAATTCAGTAGCGGGGGTTCAGGGTGAACGTGAAGCGGGAAGACTTGGGCTGCACAGTGAAGTTGGAGGAGGGCACGATCGAGGTTACTGGAAAGACTGGAGGGAAGGGATCCCCCTGAAGACAGAAGGAAATGGGACAAGGTCTGGAGAGGTTAACAGCCCGGGACCCTGTGACAGACCCCTCCGGCCACCAGGCGCATGTGTCGGATTCAGACCCACAAGGTGCAGCCTTGCTTCTTTGGGTGGGAGCAGTCTGGACCCTTCAGCAACACCCCTGGTGTCTCCTGGAAGGACACCTGCTGTCTGGGCAAAGCCTTCAGCATCTTCATCCCTCCTTCAGTGTGTCTGTCCTCTCTGTGCTGTCTACCCATGCCCGCATTCGGCCCCGTTGCCCACCCTCCTCCCCAGACGGCTTCCAGACCCACCCATCGGGTTTCTGGTCAGGGGCTGGCCTGGACTAAGTGAGAGGGGACAGGTGGTGGTGGAAATATAGTAATACCGTTTTGTGCTAAGGTACTGATGACTAGTGACGGTTTCACATATTAGGCCTTCATTTTACTATAGACTATTTCTTCAACCTCAGAGAATGAATCTCTCCCTAAAGCAATCGAGAGCAAAACCTGGGTCTGAGAGGGAAGATCTTCTGAGGTGGCCAGGACCCCTGAGGTCCCGGCAGGTGGGAGGCCTCAGTTTGCTGAGCCATTCTGGATGCACTCAGAAGACAGTTTCCACCTACCTGCATACTCTGGAGGAGAACAGGGAGTGCGGTCTAACCGTGGATTTGGTCTCCTAGTGTCAAAAGCGTATTAAAGTGCGTGCTTAACTTAACCACAGGCACGAGTGTTAGAAAAGCTGAAGCTCTGAGATTTGGTATGGAACAGGAACAGTGAAAGATTAGACTGCCTCACAGCAAAGCAGATTCATTCATTCATGCATTCATTCACTCATTCACGTGTGCATTCGACGCATGTTTCTGCAGCACCTGCCCAGGGCCAGGCGCTTGTTAGGTGCTAGGGGTTCGATGATGACTAACGTACAGTCCCTGCCCTCAAGGAGCTTATGGTCTAGTGGGGTTACCTGAGCCACCCGCATTCCACAGAGAAGCAGCTTCCCTTTGCTGCTGTGCAGCTGCTGGGTGGGCCCGATCCAGACATCCCTCCGCTCCCTCCGGCTGGTCTGTAGAGAGGGTGGCCTGTGCTGCCCAGAACTTGTCTGGGGGACTTCGTGTGTCTCTGAGATACCCGTAGCCCCCTTCCTCTCCTCCCCAGCCTCCAAGAAGGAGCACCATCCTCTTCAGGCTCATCTATTACCAGGGGATTCTTCTCTTTTTTTCAGTGACTGAATACAATAGTCTTCCTGTTCCTCTTGTCCATAGGAAAAGGGGTTCTGAAGCAGCAGAAAAGAGATTACAAACTGGGGTGGGGGGGGAAGAAATTAGATTTCCGTTTGCTTAACTCAAATCTGTTCTTGGACTTGTGGTAAAAAGCTTTCCTCATGTTAGAATTGAGGCCTCTGGGCTTCCCTGGTGGCGCAGTGGTTGGGAGTCCGCCTGCCGAGGCAGGGGACGCCAGTTCGTGCCCCGGTCAGGGAAGATCCCACGAGCCGCGGAGAGGCTGGGCCCGTGAGCCATGGCTGCTGAGCCTGTGCGTCCGGAGCCTATGCTCCGCCACGGGAGAGGCCACAACAGTGAGAGGCCCGTGTACTGCAAAAAAAAAAAAAAAAAAAAAGAATTGAGGCTTCTGAGACAGCCCTGGCCCTCCGCTCCGCTCTGGAAGATTCTGCCACCGCTGAGGCCCGATGGCCTGATCAGAGAAGGCATAGTGGGGCTGTGGTACCGTTGCTGGATGCTGAGCCAACTTCCAAAGGCCTGTGGCCCCTAACCGCCCCCCACTCCGGGTCCTTTCTTCAGTGTTGATTGAGATCAGCGGTTCTGAGCACTACACAAGGCTACTGAGGCCTTTCGTTATATTTTTACACATTGACCGATCAGATGACCAGTAAAATATGTAACGGTTGCGGTGATGACCAATTCATTGGAAGCCCCAGAGCAGCCTGCCTGCAGCAACAGGACCTGTGCCGCAGGCCTAAGGGGCAGCGCCCAGCTCTGTGGTCTAGAATGAGCCACGGCGTCTGAGATGGGACCTCGTCTGAGAGCTGGGAGCCAAGGAATTGGTTCCTTCCGTGTCAGAAGCCCGAGATAACTAAAGCCCAGGGGTGTAGCTGGCTCCATTCTATTCCGTTCTGTTTTAACTGTTTCAGAAATAAGTCCTCCTGTCCCGTTCCCTTCTGCTCAGTCGGTCAGCTCGAAATGTCTCTTCAGTAGAGGGGTCGAGCAGGCCCAGGCTGGAATCACTTAACCTGCTGAGTCCGTCCAGGCTCAGGGGTTCGATCTGGAGCTCTTTTTCCAGTGGAAACGGAGTGTCCACGTTTACGCTGACATCGGGCATGCCGCCAGAGCACTGCCGAGGTCTTTGAACAGGCTGGTGCTCAAGTCTTCTGGAAAGAGCAGCGGGAGGGGAAAACAACGTGGATTAGGAGGCGTGAGGGCCCAGGTCACTAAGAGGACACAGCTGATGACAACCCCCAAAACGCCGCTCCTGTCATCTTCCCAACCAGGACAGTCATCCCCTGTGTCCCAACCACTCCTGGGCCTACGGTTTTGCTCTGGAATCTATGTTCTTTTCAGTCAGTCCCACAACTCTCAGTTTTGCAGGTTTTCTCCCTTGGAACAGTTGTCAATCACGGGAAGTTAAGTAGTTCGGAAAAGGCTTGGGTCACCAGGCCCCTTCCCCACTGCCTCACAGGCTCTGGGGCTGGACACCTGCTTCTCAGAAAGGTAAAGTTGGGCTGCAGGACTTTGATTTTTTGCTTTATATAATGTTATACTGTTCAAACTATCTTACAGTGGTATCTGTAGAAACAGAGTGAAATAAAAGAAGCAGCATTCACCTGTCAGGAGGGTGTTTGGGAAAATTCCCGCAAGTTGGAATACAGGTTTGGTCTCAAATGAAAGGAGTCCTGTGGTTCTCGGGCACTTTGTTGCACCAGGAGCACCTGGAAGCATCAAAGGTCACGTTGTAAGGGACGGTCTCTGTTTCCAAGGAAAGAACAGTGCGGTGTGCTCCCGGAGCAAAGCCAGACGTGAACGCTCTCTTACAGTCCCTTCTCTCTAGGATCCCAGAGTGCCCGGCCGCTGCGACAGCCTACACAGAACATTCTGCTCAGGCAGGGGGATGCTGCAGCAGAGGAGGGGTCCCTGAGGGTCACATCTGTCCCTGTTTGCACACTGCCTGGCCCTCTATGCCATCCCAGGAGACACCACTGGCCATGGTTTCTGCGGGCCCTCTGGTCTCAGCCACCTCCCCTCCTCAGCACACAAAGGCCTCTGGAAACTATCACCTGTGGAGCCCTTCAAAGGCCCTGTCTGTAACCAAGGAAGTGATGGGCTCTTTTCCTCTTTGGTTTCTAGAAAAACGAGAAAGCAGAAACTTCTCCTTCTCTCACTCAGAGGGAGGAGCCACAGGCAAGCCCCTCTCTGCCAGAAAGCCTCTCTGAGGATGGGTTAGAACTGGGGCCTACTTTATTTATCTTTTTTATTTTTTTGTTAATGAAAATTTATTAACTATATAACCTCTGAGTATCAGAGAAACTTCAATATGTACAGATCACCATGAAGTTCCCAGTTTCTGGGGCCTACTTTAGGTGCCGTTCCTGAAATTCATTTTTAAACCATTTAAAAAAATCTTTCAAAAGTAGGAGTTTCCATCATTTTTTCAGAAACACACTGACTCACCTAGACTCAAATGGTTTCTTTAGAAATTGGGGAGGCGAGGACTATTGGTTCTTACCACGAGGCTTCCCCGTGGCCTATTCAGGAAACATCTGTCTTTATTGATTTTACTGTTATTATTATTATTAAGTTCTGGAAAGTGGTCTTCCTTCTCTCCATAATATATCCTGGAGCCCAAACCATAATTATTGAATATTATAAAATCTAGGGATATTAAAAAATGGTCTGTGTTAGGGAGAAACTAAAAAGCAAAAGAAAAAGGCTGAATGAAAGTACCTTCAGGATTGACCCCTGCCCCAGGCAGGATGAGCTCCCAGGAGGCCACCCACTGTGCAGGGCACAGCAACTCAGGCCAAGGCAAAGCCCCTCCCTGGGTCTGAGTCTCCTCAACACGCTAGATAGATCTGTGAATTGCTACGGTTCCTTCCAGCATCAATGACTCTACAATTCTATGGCTAGAGTGTCATCACAAGTCTTTTACCACTTGTTCAAACAGGTCCCCTGCTGAGGCCTGACAATTAACTAAGGCAGCCAGCACCAGCCTCTAGGGCTCGGGGCGGTGCCAGGCTCTCCTAGCCGCTGAGCACACCTGAGGTCTGAGAAGTGCAGTACCGAGTGTGTTTGGTGTGGGTTCCACACATGGAAGAGGCCTGACTGTGGCAGTTCCTGCTCCGAGGAAGAGGCAGGCTCCCGCGACCACTCACCTGCTGAGTAGAGGCTGGGCCTGGCCTCATGGACTGCTGCTCAAAGCTCACATCTGGGAAGAAGTTGGTCAAAGATGAGCCCTTCAGGGAAGGAGGGGACCATTTAGCTTGGAACTTGGGGCGACCTAAGCGTTCCCTCCTGGTGCTCCCGGTGGGACTCACCTGGCCTGTGAAGAGCTGGAAGTCTGACTGGGGCAGCGATGGGGCTGCCTGGGGCTGCTGAGTAGTGGGCTCCTGGGCATGGGGTAAGGGGGCGGGGGTGACACTTGGGCTTGAGCTTCTGTGGACAGGAAGGAGAGGGGGCTTTGATCTGAGGACACCATCTGAAAAACAAAGCCACCAACTACTTAGCTTCTGAGTTTCTATCAGTAAGTCCTTTATGATTAGGAAATGTCAAAGTTAGGAAGAACCCTGAGATTTTCCTCACCCTGATAGTCTATACTATGCTCTGAGAAGCCCAGTTCTGTATCCTTCAAAGTATATCTCAAATCTCACTTCTCATGCTTCCCTGGTGGCGCAGTGGTTGAGAGTCCGCCTGCCGATGTAGGGGACGCGGGTTCGTGCCCCGGTCCGGGAAGATCCCACATGCCGCGGAGCGGCTGGGCCCTTGAGCCGTGGCCGCTGAGCCTGCGCGTCCGGAGGCTGTGCTCCGCAGCGGGAGAGGCCACAACAGTGAGAGGCCCGCGTACCGCAAAAACAAAACAAAACAAAACAAAAAAACTCACTTCCCCACAGAACATTTTCCATTCAACGACAATTTCTATTGTCTTAAAAAACAAACAAAGCAAAACCCAGCCAATTTAACCAGTTTCATCTCAGTTTTCTCAGCGAAAATCATGTTTGTTTTTTTTGTTTTTCTTTTTTTTTTTTTTTTTTTTTTTTTTACTGTTGTGGCCTCTCCCGTCCCGTTGAGGAGCACAGGCTCCGGACGCGCAGGCTCAGCGGCCACGGCTCAAGGGCCCAGCCGCTCTGCGGCATGTGGGATCTTCCCGGACCGGGGCACGAACCCTCGTCCCCTGCATCGGCAGGCGGACTCTCAACCACTGCGCCACCAGGGAAGCCCATGTTTGTTTTTTCACAGCCAAAACTTCTGGTTAAAAATGGAAGAATGAAAAAAGTATTTAGCTCTGCTGTCTCCTAAAACTCTCCTAAAACCCCTAAAACAACATTAAACAACAATACTTTTTAGACGAAGAAACAATACATTTGTGAGCAATTGACAGGACAAAGAAACTAAGTTTTTGGGTGCCCAGTTAGTGAAGAATCTAAAAAGAGTTCAGGCTTGAGGTAATAAATTAAAGAAATAACAAGTTTTGTTAATGCAGGCTTCTCAGCCAGAATTCCCCATCTCTGGTGATAAGGGCGTCCTTCTACCTCCAGATCTGGTTGGGGGGGGGCACTTTTCACACAAGAGACATATTTCCTGTTTTCAGGAAGACAGAAAGGAGGGTCAGAGCGTCCCTCTTGAATCAGCCGTTTCTTAGGTAACTTTAATTCAAAATAATCAATATGCCATTGAGGCCCATTTTGGGGTAGCCTACCGTGGGCCCCAACATAATCATGAACCACTTCAAGGGAGCCTGAGAATTGAGTTGGGTGGAAAAGTAACCAGGCCAGTGCATAGCATGAGGGCATTCTGGACACAGGAAAAGCATCTTCTTACTGTTCATCCCTGCTCTGTTGTTGTAGCCCTGACAACGTGGTCTTTCTGTCCATGGTTCGGATCTTCACCAGTCAGGTGAAGTATTAAGCACAGCAGGGAAAATATCCAAGTTCGTGAGCTAGGGCTTTGCTTGCATTTCTATTGCCCGGGTTTACCACGAATTTGTTTGACTCTCATGCTCACCCTTGACTGCAGCAAATGAGAGTCAATACTAACTGCCCCTGAATTTGCACACATGTAACCGAATCGTCCGTCAGGCTTCCTTTGTAGATTGACCACTGCGATTCAATTCTACTCAGCAACCATCGAGTGCCTGTCATTCTGAACATCATCTGAGGCTCTAGGGACACAGACACTCTGACGTGTGCACGTGGAAGAGTTCACAGTTTAGAGTTCACAGTTCTCACACCTGAGAACAAATTACACCACAATGTGATGGCAGCGTAAGAGGTCTCACTTCTAAAACTAAGTTTACCTGAGCAAACTCTTTACTATGAGGACCTCATCAAGAAACCACAGGCAGGGAGGGACAGACAGATCTGGAAAGAGAACGAAGAATATGTATTTTCCAAGGCAACCGCTAACTCCATTTTAAAGATCAGCTTTCGTGAAAAGAGAAGACAATGGGCCCACTTAACTTGAATTTTCTTTAAATACATGATCTGGTATAAGAGTTAATGAGGCCACTTTTTGAAGAGTGTTTAAAATTATGATTTTTGTTAAAAGAACATTTGTTGAGGTCCAATAAATCCGTTGTGTGTGTGTGTGTGTGTGTGTGTGTGTGATTTTTTTAAAATAAATCTAATACCCCTTCAGTCGCCAAAAGCTAACACTGGCAATACCCGTCTGATTGCAGCTTTCATGGTACAGGAATGGGGACAGTACACAGAGTCCGTGTGAGGCATTTTGTAGTTAACAACACTGCCTGTAGTTAAGAAAACTGATCAACAGTAGAGAGTGTTTATTATTCCTGTAAGCTTTTACGGTACAGGAATGGGGACAGTACACAGAGTCCGTGTGAGGCATTTTGCAGTTAACAACACTGCCTGTAGTTAAGAAAACTGATCAACAGTAGAGAATGTTTATTATTCCTGTAATTGAAGAGAACACCTAGCAGTCCATCTGCATTTCAGGAAAATGACCCTGTTAGGGTATTTCTGTGAACCCATGACCCCATTATCATTCTCCTAGCTCACCAGCTCTGTCTTCTAAATATGTTGGTGACATCCTTGGGCTGGGGCAGTCCTGCCCTGGAAGGCCTGGCCTCTCACCCTAGGCGTCCAGGTGTCCTCCACCCACCATGTCGCTCGATGGAGAGAGAGGGTCCTGGCCTCATCGATCCAGGAGGAAAGCAGATTTTTCAGAGCTCAGAATAATTCTGGAGACCCCTCTCATCTGACACAAGAGCAGCTGTCCTGATAGGACCACTACACACACACACACACACACACACCACATCTTTCTCCTTTCTCTCTGGGGCGCAGATCACAGCGGGTACCCTTAACACCTATTACAGTGAGGAGCCCTCTGACAAGTGGAACAGACTTCACTCTGAGCTTTAGTGTAAGGAAGAAAGAAAATCATTAATGTGAAAAGTTCTTAATGAAGCAGCACATACATTTTCCATCCGGTCCCAGACACCCTCACTAACACACTGATGAACAATTTAGACAAATAAATACTCTCCTTCCTGCATCATCTTGAATACACTTCACCAGGACTGATGGGCCTAGGTTTAGGGAGCTCTGGTCTGGCATTGGGCTGAGGCCCTGAGTAGGTAAGGATTTACTGGGTTCCTGACTATGTGCTCCAGGCCCTCACCCCCAACCTCACTGAATCCCCACAATAAAACTACTGAAGATTTTATCTACTTTTGTAGACAAGTTACCAAGCTCACAGAGACTAAGAAGGTTACCCAGTGTTACCAACTGGGATTCCAAAGCACATCTGTCTGGTCTCCCGCCCCCCACCCCCGTCACTCCCTACCACCCTGCTGTAGAGGAATATATACATACTGCTGATCTGTTCTGATGGAGTTTCACAATGGCCAATTTCATGGAATCCGTCCAGGTTTGCCCAAGACTGAGGGGGGTCCCAGGATGCAGGACTATCAGTGCTAAAACCAGGAAGGTGCCAGGCAAATTGGGAGAGGTTGGTCCCCCTACCAGCATCTGCTCCCCCTTCGCCGTTCCCAACAGCACCCAGAGTTCACTGGGTACCCGCCTCTCCCACACGCAGGTCCTGGGTTGTGCCCTGTTGGGCTTCAGTCATTAGTTCAAAGGTGGGCATGGGACCTAATCAGGTTCAAGTCATGGGAGTGTGAGTGGAGGGAATGAGGACTCAGGCCTGGAATACTGGGATGGCAGTGCTCTCTCCCCAGTGACTGTGTAGAGTTAGGGTGTGATGTCTGAGGCAGATGCAGCCATATTGCTACCATGAAGCCAAGACCACAAAGAGCTGGCAAGGAGAGATCAAAAGGAATTGGGTCCCAGATGACCTGGAGGCTCACTCAACCCTGAACCTGCCCTATCTCCAGGCTCCCTTCTTGTAAGGATCACAAATCCTCTTTACTCGGAAGGCTGTTTGGCTTAGGCTTCTGTTTTCTGGCAGCCAGAAGCATCCTAAGCTGTGGTCCTCAACATGTAGCCCATGACTAGCAACACTACTGCACCCAGACTTGAGTAAGAAACCCTAAGGATGGGACCCAGACACCTGCTTTTAACAGGCCCTCTTCACGATTCTGCTGGAGGTTCGTTGTTCAAGGACCTTGTGATGTGCTCCCAAAGAGCCCTGGAACCGTGTGAAACTGGGTCGAGTGACAACAACACCTGCCTCATAAATGTCACCTTCCTGAGACAAAACTTCTCAAGGAAGGAACTGTGCCTCAGAATCAAAACTGCAAGAGCAGCTCCTGCATGAGTTTTCAGCCTGCCGTCCTGTCCAATGGATTTCAGACTTGCCCATTCCCAAAGTTATATAGGCCCATGTAAAGTATATACCCTATCTAGCCTTACTCTACATGGAATTTCTCATGCTCATGTGAATTTCCCATGCGTATATATTAAATTTGAGTTTCTCTTGTTAATCTGCCTTATGTCATTTTAATTATGCAACCAGCCAAAAGGACCAACATTCCCCTCCCCCACATTGTCTTTGTGAAATGAAAAAGGAGAGGATGCCCTTCTCCCGCCCTCTTTGTAGCTGGACGGCATCCCCATCGTCCCTGAAAATTTCCTTTGAAATCATTTCAAATCTGAAATGCTGTACATGGTGTTGGTGGTAGAGATGGAACAGGTGGACAGCAGGTTGGAGCACCAGGGAAGTCTCACCTTTTCCTGTACTCAGCCTCCCAGACTGAGGAAAGTGTCTGAATCAGACTTTCCTCTGCTCCCACGAGCCCTTCTGTGTGTGCTTTCCCTGTCCTGGCGTCAGAGACGGTTGGAGCTGGAGAGACACTGGCGCTGCATTTGACCCCTCCTGGCCGCCCAGTGTTGCTCAGACTCTTCTCTTGTCCCAAATGCAGCACAAAGGCCTCTGCATCAGTCAGGCTTCTCCAGAGAAACAGAACCACACCACCAGCTCTGGCTTCCCAATCTGACCTTCCTTCTTATACTTGCTTTGTTCCAGCTGAGTTCTCCGGAGGTGGGTGATGGAGAAAACTGGGTAACTCCCCACACCTGGTTCCACTCTGGGGGCTGTACAATGTCTGAAATTTCCTGCTGATGGAAAATCAGCCAGGTTTCTTAAATCCTCCATGTCCACCCATCAGCCCTGTGAGGAGTGCCAACCATGCTCAGGCAGAGGGTCTTAGTCAGCTGTGGCTGCCCTCACAAAACGCCACAGATGGGGAGGCTTAAACAACAGGAAGTCATTACTCACACTTCTGGAAGCTGGAAGTCCAAGATCAAGGTGTCCCGGAGGTTTGGTTTCTCTCCTTGGCTTGCAGACGGCCACCTTCTCACTGTGTCCTCACTTGGCCTTTCCACTGTGGGTGACTGTCCCTGGTGTCTCTGTGTGTCCCAATTTCCTCTTCTTATGAGGACACCCATCAGATTGGATGAGGACCCATTTTAACCTAATAACCACCTTAAAGGCTTTATCTCCAAGCACAGTCATATTCTGAGGCACTGGGGGTTAGGACTTCAACACAGGAATTTGGGGACACAATTCCACCCATAACAGAAAACGTGGATCTGTCCCAGAAAAGGAAGGGCAAAGAGGGATGACCTCTGGGGAGAAACACCTTGGAGGAGGAGTCTGCAGAAAGACAACTGACTGGAAATCTGGCCCCTCCCCTCTCTGGGACAGGCAAAGTTGACCCCTTCCATGACACATGCCTGGAATTCGTGTGTATTTATACGAGAAAATTCACTAAAATCTCATATTATAATGCTAACAGGCACCATCACTATAGATTAGAATTTCATGTAATTTTCTTTCTGGCTGTGCATGTTTTTTTCTACAGTGGCCATAAAAATGCAGACTCTACAGTCAAACTTTCTGACTTGGGGAGGTGGTTGGCACCCTGAGCTTTGGTTTCCTCCTCTGCAAATGAAGTTATAACAGCCTCTATGATGTCATAAAGCTACGATGAGATCTGCTTCAAGCCCTCAGCTCAGGGCCTGGGGTACAGAAGTGCTCCGTAGTTGTTATTTCTATAAGTAACACTCAAACCTAGAGGCAAATAGTCTTATCCTCTTTGTATCCACCCCACTCATAATTGCAAGAATGATGCCTAGGGGCTTCCCTGGTGGCGCGGTGGTTGAGAGTCCGCCTGCCGACGCAGGGGACGCGGGTTCGCGC
>RJWK010022471.1:0-29875 GCA_004363435.1 Platanista minor
GTTGGGGAGCACAGGCTCCGGACGCGCAGGCTCAGTGGCCATGGCTCACGGGCCCAGCCGCTCCGTGGCGTGTGGGACCTTCCCAGACCGGGGCACGAACTCGTGTCACCTGCATCGGCAGGCGGACTCTCAACCACTGCACCACCAGGGAAGCCCTGAATGATTTTTAAGATAAGCTGAGCTGATATAGTCACATCATCATCACTGCTAACCACTTGAACCAGATAATTTCCTTTATTTCACCTTATTTTGGCCCTTTATGACATAAAAGACACAAAAAATTGTGTTAGACGGCTGCTTTCTCCTGCTGTGTTCCCCCACATAGCTAACAGGTTGAGAAATTTATTTTGGTTAATCCCAGGAGTGCTGCAGAAAAAAGCTGCCGTGCAAAGCACATGTCCGTGGTGTCCTGGGCGTGGGATCAAATCCTGGCTTTGTGTCCTGCAAGATCTGTGACCTTGAATATGTTATTTACTTTTTCTCAAAGTCAGGGCTATAGAACGGTGTAATAATAATAACTTCTTACAGAATTTTGTGAAAATTAAATGTGATAATATATATAAATAAATGGCTCTTTATTTTAAAGGATTAAACAATTATTGCTCTTAAACAGAAATAAAGTCATAATTGTACTTCTCAGCTCACCTAGTCAATTTCCTGAACTATATAAGAAATCCGAGGCCAGGAAAAGTGATTGTCAAAGACTAGACAGAAAGTAGCCTATCAGGTGAGGAGCAGGGCATTGTTTCTGGAAGGCCAGTCCTATTTTTTATAAGAGAAAGATCTGAAGCATTTGAAGGAAATCACCTCTTATTCTACTACTTTTTAATCTCCCACTGCACCCAAGTGATAGTATACAGAGTAGGGTTGTTTCATAAATCAGGACAGATTCAATTACCAAAGAAAACTGCTTAGGCAAATTCAAACAATACGCATTTATTTCAGATACAAATTTTTGTCATATTGCTAGTCCCAGTTTGAAAACCAGAATCACTTTCTTCCCTCTATCTCAACAGAAATACAGCAAAGTTCAGTATTTGTAGACATTTATTTGTTTCTAAATTTTCTTAAGTGGTGAAACAGTCTTGCACCTCAGCCAGCTTTTATTTCATTAAAATCCAAATTGTGTAAGGATAGTCACAGTCTTTACATGTGGAAAATGAGCTTTTTGGTCTTTACCCTTAATGGAAACTGACTCAATGTTAAAACTAGCAGGTTTTTCTTGGGAAACATCTGGACATTTTACTTTCTTGTTCGTTCTAAGTAAAAGCTTTAGTCCACCTAAAACCAATACAGTGTTCTATGTCAATTATATCTCAACTGAAAAAACAAAAATCACCATGGGCTTAAGCTATGTTTGATGACTGATCGGTGGACATTCGTCAGTCTTAGGAACCAAAAGGAGAAGAGAGTATCTGAGCAATGCTTCATGTCAAGAGCCACAGATCTTTAGAAAAATGATGGTGGTGAAGCCAAAGGGAAGGCCAGTCAAAGGTAGATCAGAGATGAGCAGATTTACTTGGAGGAGAAGATGTGCCCTCAACCTGTGGCCAGAAGATCTTTTGTCGGGGGTCGGGTGGTGAAGAGAGAAGGTATACAGTTCTCATAAGAAATCCAAAACCATAAGTGTAACATTGTGTGTGTCTTATGCATACATACTATTTCCAAGTGCACAAAAATTCTGTTGAAATTAATAAAAAGAAAAATTCATTTAAAAAAACAACATAGGGATTAAGTGTTCATCTATTAAGAAAAAAACCTTAGAATTTTGTTTGTAGCAGTTTTATTTCTCCAAGTCTACCTGTGTTAAGGCTTTTTGCACAGCTTTATAGACCTGAATTTTCAAGTTCTTACCTGAGACAGTGATAAGTATATTTAAGAGGATGCCTTTTTCTGAGCTCCTGAACCAGGAATATATTCATCTGTACTTACTCATGTTCTGATAACCTTATATAACTTTATATGTCGTATTCTTTGACAAGTTTCGGAAAGTGGACCAGTTCCCTAAGGGGTTGACTTACTATAATATCAGCTTTTCTGAACTTGGTTGTGTCTCCACAGTTCCCCAGGGCTTTAAATTTCTCAAAGCACATTAGCCCATAAAATTTTATCCTCTGACTCTTTATAGAGGGTTTTGTCATGTGGGGTTTTTTTGTTGTTGTTTTTGGGGGTGGTTTGGGGTGGGTTGGGGGGGGGGTTCTGTTTAAAGGTGAGGATGAAAACAGGAAAAGAGACTGCCTGTGTTTTCAGAGATGGACCTCGGACCAAAGTGCAGGAATCCTTCTGACTCTGGCTCAGCTTCTTCCCTGACTGGTACAGCACACACAACCACTTCCCTGGGCTTTCCAGAAGGCTGCATCAGTCACTTCAGAACAGATTCCACATGGACAGTCTTCCAAGGTGAAATGTCACATCTCAGGAGACCATGTGCTCACTGCTTCTGGGGATGTTCAAACATAAACTGAATGACCAATTAAAGTGGATTCAATCAAATGGGGGTTAGACAAGAAGACTCTGAAGCTCATTTCTAACTGAAATTCTGTGATTATAACAAAATACTTTCTTCAGTCTAAAGTACAATTGTTTTTTACTAAATCACTTTCTCTTCTTTCTTTTTCCTGACAGACTATGATTGTTTAAAATATGTTGTGTAAAAAAGTATTATAGAGGGATTTCCCTTGACATCCAGTGGTTAAGACTTCATGCTTCCACTGCTGGGGGCACAGGTTCAATCCCCAGCTGGGGAACTAAGATCCCGCGTGCTGCATGGCATGTCCAAAAAAAAAAAAAGTATTATGGAGTATAAGTTTTTACCTCGTTTTTTGAGTCAATACCCTACTACACTAATAAATTCTTAGTTGTTTTTCCTGCTACCAGTTTTTCCTCTCTCCAATTCATCCTCTGTATATGTGCTATCAACTAGAAGGTCCTGCATTATGGAAATGTACCTTATCTATGCTGTCCAGTATGGCAGCCACATGTAGCTATTAAGCTTTTAAGTACATGGAATGTGGCTACAGTAATCAAGTAACTCAAATGTTAATTTTATTATTATTATTTTTTTTTATTACTATTTTTTTTGCGGTACGTGGGCTTCTCACTGCTGTGGCCTCTCCCGTTGCGGAGCACAGGCTCCAGACGCGCCGGCTCAGCGGCCATGGCTCACGGGCCCAGCCACTCCGCGGCACGTGGGATCTTCCCGGACCGGGTCTCGAACCCGTGTCCCCTGCATCGGCAGGCGGACTCAACCACTGCACCACCAGGGAAGCCCCTATTTTATTAATTTTAATTAATTTTAAGTAACTACATGTGGCTAGTGGCCACAATATTTTACAACACAGCCTATATGACTATCAAAGTAATAATTCTAAAAACTCTGCTCCCTTGATTAAAAACCCATAAATTTGTCCAAACCCATAGAATGTACAACGCAAAGAGTGAAGCCTAATGTAAACTATGGACTCTAGGTGATAATATTGTGTCAATGTATTTTCATCAGTTGTAACAAATACACCACTCTGGTGGGGATGTTGGTGATGCGGAGGCTGTGCGTGTGTGGGGCAGGGAGTCTATGGGAGCTCTCTGTACTTCCTGCTCAATTTTGCTGTGAACCTAGAACTGCTTCAAAAAATAAAGTCTATATATATTTTTTAATTCTCCTGTGTCCCATTTGTCCACATCAATATTTCTCAAGTTTCCCCAGCAAAATACTACTAACAGTAGAGTCTGGAGAGCCACTTCTAAGGAGTCTGGGGGTTTAACTTAAGACTAGACAAGTTGAAAATTAATTCGAAGTGTCCTTTTTATCTTTAAAATATGTAGGATTTTTGCCATCCTCTACAGGACACAGTCAAATTTCTATTAACATATAAAGGTTTAAAATGTCTTGCCATCAGCTAAAACAACAAAAGCTCCCTACCTCCTTCACTGATTAATGGATGAGAAGCTAGTGCATTAATGAAATCATCAATGAAATTAACTACTAACAATTTGAGAAAATCTGGCTGAATGAAAGATTACTACGGCTGCTGCTGCTGCTGCTGCACATTTCACATTTGAGACCCAATCAATTTCTCTTCTGGGTATGAGTGTCATAATATTTGAGAACTGGGATTCACATAAGTATGCGGATAGAAATGGCAACAGTTTTTTGTAATTATTTTATGAGCTGTGTCAGAATAATCATTGCCAGAATGTAGCCAAAAGTGTGGTGGGTGAAAAATAATCTTAGGTGCTTGGTGGATATTTTTACAACTATACCAGTTTGCTGATAAATAGAATCTCTCTGGTGTCATATGATCGATGATAAAACGTCTTTTATTTTCAAAGGAAAGATTTGTTAAATCACTTTTCCAGTGTATAAAGATGATGGATGCTATTCTTTACTTCATTATAAATATTGTCATTTTCATCACATAAAAAAAATATTTAAACTCACTTGGATAATTACTCTTTCAACACATTTGTCATAATACATTTGTCACCTGAAAAATAAATATTACACACAGAAGAGTAAATAATAAGGTACTGTTCTTAATTTCTTTAATTGAATTAAACCACCTTATGAGACCCCATCTCACTGATGCGGGGAGTGAAATGTACATTTAAATTTCCCAATTAAAGCCAATTCACATATTCTTACTTCAGACTTATTTTTTTCTTCTTACTTATTTCTTTCAAGTAAATATTGAGTCAATTCAAGGTATACCTTCCTATAAAAGCATTTCTCCCTCCTCCTTTTTCCTACAATGGCTTTGCTTTCAAGAGAAGGCTTTCAAAGCTTCATAGCAATGAGGCAGGGGCCTTAGTTTATCTGACCTTAAAGGGACCATCAAGCAAGCCTTCATTTGCTTGGGGATTATGATTTTCATTACATAACTTCTAGCTATGATGTCTCTATTTAGCTTGTGATTTTTCCTTCAAAATATGTTTTTAAAAAAAAAAATGTCATTGCAATGGTAATGGCTACAAGAAACACTGTGTTTTAGACTCACTTGCATCTCCTCAATGACAAGCTTCACATTTTAAATAAACATCTAAGTATATCTTTCTCTCTTACTGTCTCTTTTCATTTGGTTTCTCCGTGCGTTTTCCTCACTGTGGTGGGAGTGGTGCTCTCAACTTCTTTGCTGCCAGTGCCAGTGCAAAGGGTCTCAGGGACAAAACATGCCTCCTTGGTCTCATGTTGTTCTAAACTTTCCTCATTACCATGAACATTGTCACTGATTTCAAACATCTTATTTTTGTCCACTGATCCATCTTCCTAGTTGTCTTTATAATTTTAAATTGTTACACATTTAAAATGTAAATTGACAGTAAGAAAAAATTGTCTAAAACTTCCCACAATTTCAATATTTCTTAGTTATCAGAGAACACACTGCAGGAAGTGGAGCTAATATTTCTTCGACTGTAGTTATAGATGAACTTTGATCAGATTTGTGAACCAATTATGTTTGTGTATGTGCACAACAGAACTTTAAGAAAAATAATAACACTGATTCATGAACTGTTATTTAAACATGTTTCTCAAAAACACTAACTCTGGCTGAGTCTCCTGGGACTAAAGAAGGAATCTCATGTTGTCCTGCTAGCCTGTCTCACAGACCAGAACCAGGTATGTGACATTAACATACGTGGTGGACGCTGTGATGCTCCCCTCAGAGCATCCCCTCCAGGGACTTTTGGCCCCAGCTGCTGGATGTGCTGTCAGCAGGCAGTTTTCAGCTGTCACCTCTTTCAGGGTCAGCTTCCACTGCAGAGAGCCACACCCTTCCCAGGGAGAGCCCCATCCAATGACTGATGCTTGAAGGCCGGGTCGTTCCAATCCAATACAGGACAACGCTGAGAGCATTTTAGTTCCAGGTCTCTCCGTGAGGTCTGCAGAGGTCATCGTGGGGCTGCTTTGCAGCTCAACTTCTCACTCAGCTCAATCCTGCATCCTTTCCTTTCCTTCACAGTAAACACCCTGCACACCAACCTGTCTCAACATCTGCTCCCCTGAGGACTCAACCTGCAGTAGCATAAGCTTATCTTCCTGAAATATGAGAGTCCTGTTTCTTACAGTGCTGATGTCACCATCACACAAAATAGCCCAGTTTTCCAGTCACTCACTATACATAAAATGTTATAACATCTGAGCCAGTGGTTCTCAATGACTTGGAGAGATTTTTTCATAATGCTAGTATGCAGACCAATTAACTCTGGGGGTGGACTCTAGGAATCAGTATTGTTTCAAAAGCTCTCCATGGGATTCTAAAGTGCAACCAATCCTGGTTGAGAACATTCTAGGCTTTCAGGAAAAATACACAATTACAATTAAGCAAGGTGGAAGAAAAGGATTCTGCTGCATATGCTTGTGCTTACCTGTGCTAACACACCTTTAGTGGAGCTTTAACAGCTGCCACCAAAGCTGCCAGCCATCCTGCACACACACACATCACCTCTGCTTCTGCTCATGTTCTGGCTACTGCCCCGTTTCTTTGCTTCTTCAATTTTATGTGTTTTCTCCATTTCCTCACCTTGCATTCTCTCTTGAACCTACTTTAGTCAGGCTTTTATCTCAACCCTCCAACCAAAGCTGCTCTTATCATGCTTATGGTGACATCCACATCACCAGGTTCAGGGGTTAATTCTGTCTTCGTATTACCAAACCTATCAGGAGCCTTTGACTCAAGCCATCTCTCGCTCCTCATAACTGTCTTCACTTGGAGTCCTAGAGAGCACACCATCTCGAGATTCCCTTCCTACCCTAACGGTACCTGCTTCTCAGTCTTCTTTGCTGATTCCCCTTCATCTTCCAGCCCCTACACATTACTTTGTTGAAGAGTTCATTGCTCCACTTCGCCGTCTGTAATTGCTCATTAGAGAATTAGCCCAGTTTTATGGCTTCAAATATCATGTATATGCATGAAATTCCCAATCATGAATGCTCAATGCCAACTGTTCCCCTGAATTCCAAGCTTGTTTATCCCAACTACCTATATCGAATTGTCACATCACACTTATCATGTCCAAAACCAAAGGCATTTCTTCCCCAAACCTAGTTCTTCAGCTTTCTCAATCTCAGTAAACAGCAACTCTAACCTAGATGTTTTTACCAAAATCTTTGAAGTGATTCTTAACTGTTCTCTTTTTATTTCATTTCACAAGTTGTTAGTTCTACCTTTAAAATATATCCAGGTAAGATCACTTCCCATTACCACTCTGCTGCCACCCTAACTAAGCAACCGTCATCTCTCAAAATAAGTTCCAATGTCTTAGGGATTTATAGGCACTCTCTCCTTGTCCCAGGCCACCTGTGCAGGTGCGTTCTTCAGCTCTTCTCTATGAATAGCCATGTCATAGAATGCAGGGCACCCTTGTGCTTTGTAATGTCAATCTCTCCCACCAGACTATCAGCAGTTCTTAGTTGTTTCTCTATCCCCATTCAGAGTGCAGTGGCTGAGCACAAATTTAAGGTTTCAATAAATGGTCAGTGAAGGAATAATGAATGAATGGCCCAGTAATGCTACAATACTGACTGCAATGAATAAAGAGATATATTGATCTGCATGACAGAAAATTCAAGAAGTTATTATTAGCTACATTCACAGTGCATGCCAACTGGAAAGAATTTCACACTTGCTTTGATGCGTTCATTTTTCTCTTTGTCTCAGCTGGTGGAATTGAACTGTCTTTCTTCTTTTTCAGAGGCTGATTAAACCAAAGGGCACATTGTGTGGTGACCTCACAGCATACTAAGTTAGTTGATGCCAGTAATCCAATATGTAAAAAGAAGGCCTGTTGAAACAAGACAAGAGCTAACTAAGTCAACAAAATCAGTCCCCAAAGTTTTGAAGATCCCTAATAATCTATATATTTTTATTTATCTCAAAATTGCTTATTAAGAGATTAGGTGGCTGTTACATATTCCTGGATAACTCAAGTTAGCAGAATATAACCTTTTTAAAGTTTTGACCAGTTTTATTTTTAATTTAGATCTACTTGATATTAGTTCAGAGAGGCTTACACCTGTCCAAAATTTAAATTAATGTGCATTTCCCTAATGAGGCTGACTTCATGGTTTGCATTCACATTAATTCTCGACAGGCTTGCTTAAAATTGTTTTGAATTGGAGTTTCATAATCAGAATTTAACATTTAAATCATCTTCAGGAGACTGTGCATATGGTTAAACAGACTGCCAGAATAAATTATGAACTAACAAAATAGTCGTCTATTACTTTAAGGCATTTGGTAAGTCATACTGTAGTTATCCTTTTACATCTTCTTACAAAAATATTCTCCTAGGTTTCTTAACCACAGTTCACTCCCCTCCTTTGACCTGAGACAATTTTTCACAGTGATGTCACCTTCACCATTCCTCCTCAGAGCTTCAAACCTCAGTGGTGTCTATGGCCATTGACATGAGGAAGAAATTATGTCTTTGCTTATGTTCTTACCAACCTGGGATCTGCTCTCTTTTCCCCAAGTATAGCTTAGCCTCCAATAATGGTTTTTTCAACTTACAATATCAGCTTCCCAACATTCTATTTAGAAACTGGCAAAATACACAAGATTAAGTGCATACACATTTGCTTTTGAAATTTGAGCATAATTTTATGGGTTACCTTGCCTGCTAACGTTTCCATCTTCCATTCCTCTCCAATTTTATTGTATCCTAGCTTGATCACTATGCCTCGGTGCAAGAGTTCACAGCCTCAGCACCTTTGACACTTGGGGTCAGAAGATTTTTGTTGGAGAGGCTAGTCTGTGCCCTGTAGGACGTTTAACAGAATTCCTGGCCTCTACTCACCACAGGCAGGAAGCGAGTCCTCCCACCCCCACCCTGTTGGTAACAATCAAAACTGTTTTCAGACATTATCAGATGTCTTCTAAGGAGGTAGAGGGAGGGACAAATTGCCCCCAGCTAAGAACCACTGCTCTATGGTAATTGAAGCTAAAGATCTTTCCAAATGACATAGCTGCTAAGGATCACTGGGGTTCAAATCCACATCATCTTAATTGACAATGCATTCTTCCCCCTAAAATGAGAAAGCTTACACTAGTGGGGCATAAAGAGACCCCAATGTAGACACAGTGTGTTCCTGAAGATCATGAGTACAATGACATGTGATGGTTAATTTTATGTATCAACTTGGAGGGTATTTTCCCATGAGATTAACATGTAAATCAGGGAACTCTGATTAAATCAGATTGCCCTCCGTAATGTGGCTGGGCCTCATGCAATCAGCTGAATGCCTAAATAGAACAAAAGGCAAGGCTACCGAAGCCAGAGGAGCAGCGATGTGGAAGACTGCCTTGGAACCAAAATGCACCAACAGCTCTCCTGATCTCAAGAGCACCAGCCCACCCTGAAGATTTTGGACTTGCAAAGCTCCATAACTCTTGTGAGCCAATTCCTTATCATTAATAAATAAATAACTCCCCAGAGAACCCTCGTACATGACATAATCGAAATAACAATATTTCTGCTTTTCTTCCCCTCCACACACTCTCTTCCCCCAAGTCAACAGAGCCATCCGCGTTTCTACCTGCCTTGAGAAGGATAAGCTATGTTTATTTTTTGACTTCTGAATGTTGTCAGTGAATCAAAAGGGAATGTTTAAAGAAGTAGGACCCAGAGCCTCTACGATAACAGAAGAATTATAGAGAAAGTAGAGGGAGTGAGAAGGGTGGGGCAAAACTTTGTAGATCACGTTGAAAGGAGCAGAGCTAACACCGAAAGTCCAAAGCGTTCTGTGGTGGAATGGCCAGTGCTTGGGAGCCAACCCATGGCCTGGAGGAGACCACGTGAGGGAGCAACTCACATCACCTGGATGGAGAACCACATTAACTGCATCTTGTGACAAAAATATGTGCATGTATATGTTCACAATAACTGCCTATATGTTGCCTATGTACTCTTCTCTTAGACTTTTTAGAAACCATTCAAACTGCCCAATGTAAAAGCAACCTCTCTTTTTCAATGGTCCAGAGCACTTATAAACCTCTTTCCAAAACAGAGGGTTGGGTTCCTGGACACTCGGAGATAAGGAAGGGAAAGTCGCTGCATTGGTGAAATCATGAATGTTCATGTTGTGCTTCCTCATGCTGAGAACAAAGGTCACAAGATGAGAAGTATGGGTCTTTACTGAGTAAATCAGAAGATGCTGCAAAGCAAAATACAATACAGAGGGAAGTAGAACTGCCTTCAGTATGTTCTTCTAAGTTTTGAGAAATCAAGCTTTCCTGTATCTACCTTGTTTTCAATCACAGATAGCTCTTCTGATTCAGTGCACCTTTTTAAAAAATAGAGCTCTTCTTACATGCAGACAACATACCTATGTTATGATACCTGTGGGTTATTTGTAAAAGTATTTCTATCAGTAATACATCACATGAAAATGGCTAGACACAATTCACCAATTTTGAAGCATGTGTTTGGTATAACCTGACTTAAAATACAGGCTGATCTACCCTATGACCCAGAACTTTCACTAATAGCTATGCACCCAAGAAAAATGAGTACATGTATCCACCAAAAGACATGTACAAGAAGGTTTATGGCAACTTTATTACAATAGCTCAAAACTGGAAACAACCCAAATACCCGTCATGGGAAACTGTACAAACATATGCATACAGCAGAATACAGTACTGAAAAATAATGAACTATATGTTGATACTACAGCAATATGAATGAATCTCAAAAACATGCTGATTGAAAGAAGCCAGACATAAAAGTGCATACTGTATGATTCCGTTTACGTGAATTTCAACAGGGACAACTAATAGATGATATGTCATAATAGAGGAGGACTCTGGGTGGGGAAAGTACTGACTCAAAAAGGCCTAAGGGATGCAGTGAAGTGATGGAAACATCATTATATCTCAATCCTGGGTAGTGGTTCTCAAGTGTTTACATATGAAAACTTCATTAAGCTATACACTTAATAATAGTAAATTTTACTGAATGTATGTTATATCCCAACTTTTTGAAAGTTCTATATATAGAGAAAGAGCTATGTACAAAATTCCCCATGAGGGGCCTCACGGGTGGGTAACTAAAAGATGAAAGATGCTATGCTCTGGTACAGAGCATCTAAAACTAAGGTACTTGCTGGTTTAAAGAGTCATGTGCCACATGTTCATATGCTGTGATCATCTCATTCAGGTTATTGGCAGAATTCAGTTCCTTGTGGTTGTGGGTCCCTATTTCCCTGTTGGCTGTCAGCTAGGGACCACCATCAGATATTTTTTTTAATAAATTTATTTATTTGTTTGTTTTTATTTTTGGCTGTGTTGGGTCTTCGTTGCTGTGCGCGGGCTTTCTCTAATTGTGGCGAACGAGGGCTACTCTTCGTTGCAGTGCACAGGCTTCTCATTGCCCTGGCTTCTCTTGTTGTGGAGCACGGGTTCTAGGCACGTGGGCTCAGTAGTTGTGGCTCGCGAGCTCTAGAGAGCAGGCTCAGTAGCTGTGGCACACAGTCTTAGTTGCTCCGCAGCATGTGGGTTCTTCCTGAGCCAGGGCTCGAACCTGTGTCCCCTGCATTGGCAGGCGGATGCTTAACCACTGCTCCACCAGGGAAGCCCCCACCATTGGCTCTTAAAGACTTGTATCTATTCCCTGCTGATGGTCCCTTGCATCTCAGAGCCAGAAATGACATGTGAAATCCTTCTCACACTTATCATCTCTCTGAGTTCTCTTTCTGCATATCTCTTCTGCCTCCAACTGGAGGGAGTTCTCTGCTTTTAAGGGCTCATGTGATTAGACTGAGCCCACATGGGTGATGCAGGATAACTCTCTGTCCTAATTAAATTTGCAAAGTCCCTTTTGCCATTGTGGCATAGCATCTTCACAGGTTCTAGGAATTAAGATGTGGACTATTTAGGGTCCATTATTCTGCCTACTACACATGGGCAGCTCTGGCGCACATGGCTGTACGGTAGCAGGCATTTATTCATTTATCAGTGCTTAATGGCCTTCTTGAACACAAAAAAGAACAACTAACACATTGGCAGCTTGATCATGATGGCTTTTTCGTTTGAAGCTCTTAGGGCATTACTTTACCAATTTTAGTCTTAGGTTGACCTTAAAGAAGGCTGTCCCTAAAGAATTACTGCTTCACACAAACCTAAATAATTCTCTCCTATTAAAGAGTCAGGATCTGGGCAAAGATAAACCTGTATGGCGAAGGATGAATTGTGCTCCAGTAGCTATCCTGTCTCATCTTTCCTAGCATGGCCTGGCCTAGAGAAGGGAAGCAAAGAGAAAAGAAAAGTGGCTTACTTTGACTCAGTGATATACAGAAGGCAACATATGCATCCTGATCATCTTTATTGTCGGAATTCTGAGTGTGATTATAAAGTGGCACCAGGACCCACCTTTGTTGTGACATGGGTAGACCTTGCCTTGGTCACATTTCTTTTCTGCTTTGGTCTTTACTTTACATAGAACTTCATAGTTTGCAAATCTTTTGTCGCACATATACTCTCATTTGAGGCTCCAAATGATCCTGCTAGGTACACCAAGCAAGTGTGATCACCCTGTATTTCATGTGTGATAGCTGAGGCTCGGGAGAATGAAGTGACTCCAAGTTTACAGAGCTAGAGAGTGGCAGCCCCAACTATGCATCCAGCAGTCTTTCCACCATCACCATGGCAATAACAGCTGCACCAGTTGCTGGAGCTCTCTTGTTTTAATCTCTACCACTGATCAAAACCCAGCCTCTGACAAAGGATCTGAATAGACATTTTTCCAAAGAAGACATACAGCTGGCCAAAAAGCACATGAAAAGATACTCAGCAACACCAATGATCAGGCAAATGCAAATCAAAACCACAATGAGCTACCACCTCCCACCTATCAGAATGGCTATTATACAAAAGACAACAAATAACAAGTGTTGGCAGGGATGTTGAGAAAAGGGAACCCTTGTACACTATTGGCGGGAATGTAAACTGATGCATCCACCATGGGAAACACTATGGAGATTCCTCAAAAAATAGAACTACAGGGCTTCCCTGGTGGCGCAGTGGTTGGGCATCCGCCTGCCGATGCAGGGGACGCAGGTTCGTGCCCCAGTCCAGGAGGGTCCCACGTGCCGCGGAGTGGCTGGGCCCATGAGCCGTGGCCACTGGGCCTGCGCGTCCGGAGCCTGTGCTCCTCAACGGGAAAGGCCACAGCAGTGAGAGGCCTGTGTACCGCAAAAAAAAATAGAACTACGATACAATCCAGAAATTCCACTCCTGGGTATTTATCCAAAGAAAATGAAAATGCTAATTAGAAAAGATATATGCACCACCATGTTCATTGCAGCATTATTTACAATAGCCAAGACATGGAAGCACCCTAAGAGTCCATCAACAGATGAATGGATAAAGAAGATATAGTATATATACACAACAGAATACTACTCAGCCATAACAAAGAATGAAATCTTGCCATTTGTGACAACATGGATGGATCTAGAGAGTGTTACACTAAGTGAAATAAGTCAGATAGAAAAAGACAAATACTGTATGATTTCACTTATATGTGGAATCTAAAGAACAAGACAAATGAACAAACATAACAGAAGAGAAATAGAGTCATAGATACAGAGAACAAACATGTGGTTGCCAGAAGGTGGGGTGGGAGGAGGAGAAAGATGGGTGAGGGAGGCTGAAGTACGAACTTCCAGTTGCAAAATAAATGAGCCATGAGTATGAAATGTACAGAGTGGGCAATATAGTCAATAATTAAGTAATATCTTTATATGGTGACAGATGGTAACCAGATTTATCATGGTGATCATTTTGAAATGTATAGAAATATCGAATCACTGTTATATAACAGGAACTAACATGTTATTTGTTATCGGTCAATTACACTTCAAAAACAAACTCACAGAAAAAGAGATTATGTTTGTGGTTACCAGAGCAGGGGAGTGGAGGGAGGGAGATTGGATGAAATTGGTGGTCAAAAGGTATAAAATTCCAGTTACAAGATAAATAAGTTCTAGGAATGTAATGTACAAATATAATTAATACTGCTGTATGTTATATATGAAAGCTGTTAAGAAAATAAATCCTAAGTCTCTCATCATAAGGAAAATTTTTTTCTCCATTTCTTTAATTTTATATCTATATGAGATGATGGATGTTCACTAAACCTATTGTGATAATCATTTTATGATGTATGGAAGTAAAATTATTATGCTGTGCACCTTAAATTGACATGCTATAAGTCAATTATATTTCAATAAAACTGAGAGAAAACAAACCTCAACCCCTGAGCCTCATTCACAATAAAGTGTGAATGACTGGCTCTTCCCAGGAGTGTCTGTACTTTAATACCAAAGGAAGCAAATTCATAGGATAAACTTTCAGATATTAACAATCAAGTCAGGGAGAAATGGGTTGGGATGGGAGGACACACAGGAGGAATAAGGTCTTCCCAACACTCTATAATGACATCCAAAAGGTTCTTCCAAAAGTATATGAACGTTAAATTCAGTGCCAGACTCTTACAAAAGTTAAAAGATAAAGCTGTTTCAGACAAATCTCATTTTATTCCAGAAATGAAGCAACACATAAATAAGGGAAGGTGGGAAGTTTAAATAGAATTAAAGCATGGAAGTTACGAAGAGAGAACGATAGGCGCCAAAAGAGGAAAATTATATCAATACCTAAAATTTTCAAGTGTTAATGTTAAATCAGATGTATAATATTCCATCAAGAAATGAACAAATTGAAACTATGGCCTTCTCTCCCAAATGATTGAATAACAGCAATTTTTATGCTTTATTCTTTCTTGTTCATCAGAATAAATTGCCCTGTATTGCACTCAGAAGGACCTCTGAAGCCCCTATTAGAGAAATGTAATCATCTTTGAAAGATGACATATAATCATCTTTGGAACCACAGTATTAACTGAAAATAGCATGTAAGTTCTTACCCATCTTTTTCTTTTCCCTACAGTGCCTTCCCATTTACTTTTTGTCCTCCTGATATCTCTTGATCTGTTATATATTACAACTTCTCAAATGTATTTTAATGACATATAGAAAATTATCCACTTAATGTTTCCCTTTGTGAAACCTCAGGCTACCAAAAAAATTAAAGTAACTGAGTCTCATAAAATTAGATGAAAACCTTCTTTGAAGCAGTGCTGGGATTTTGCTTGCTTTCTTGTTTAAAATCAGAAAGTAACAACATCTTCTTTAGGTGAAAGGGACCTTGACAATTTATTTAGTTCATTACATGAATCTAGGAGATACTACATAAAAACCATCAAACAACAGTACATACCCCTCTTCTTGCTTACTTAATTTCAAACTTTAGTGAAGATAACTTCGTAGAATAGTTGGTCTCTCTACAAATGAAAAAATAATGGCGATCATGGTTAAGATATATGGGTGGGCATCTAGTTATAAAATATGGGGGTTTTTCCTCTTTCAATATATACAGATGTCCTGTTTCATGTGTTAAGCACATCTACCCATAAACCATTACTCTGAATTGCTCTGTTTGTTTAAGAGGAAATAACATGTGTAAAGAATTGAGATTAACCCTCTTGAAAAAATTAGGCAGGGACTATACCAAGCACGGAAGGTACAGATCAGCGGTTATGGTCACACCCAACAAGGACATAGAAAGATGGTTCAGGATACTGTAGTGGGTTTAATTAGAATTCTCAAGAGAAGAGCAGTCTGTGTAGTCTCACTCCTCTCTCTAAGGAGATAAAACCTCTGAATGACCCAATTAATGGTGCTAAGATGATAATAAGGCTCAGTGAAGTAAAATAGGACACTAAGGTGAGTTCTCCTCAAACTTCATTGGCCTGGAGGAGGAATAAGGTTGTGCTAGAGGATGAGGTGGGGGTGAGGAAGGGGAGGAAACAAAGCAGGAATTTTATCTCTTTATTTAATGTAAGCCAGACTCCCTGTTTTGTCCTTGGTCTTAGCCAGCCTCTCGAGATGGAGCTCTCAAGCAGAAATAAAGTGAAAGTAGGGCATTGTCTCCTACTCGTTACCGAGGACAACAGCTGATTACATGGGGAATATTTGATAGAGTTTGATTTGGAGCCAGTGATTTGACACTTCATAGAGGTGTATCTCTTGGCTTAAGATTGATGGCAGGGCTCAAGTGGCAGTACCACCTTATCACAAAACACTTTTGAGAATTATTATTCTCCTCTCCATTGTAATGAAAGAACCTAAATATCTCAGGTTCTTTTTATTTATAATTGGAGTATGCTAGTCTAGAAAAGAAAGTAGTTAAAAGTTATTGATACTGACACTTATACAACCTTACTTCAATTATCTGATTATGTTTTTTAAATCCTTAAATAATGATATGCTAGATATTTTCAAACAATAGGTAGGCAACTAATGACTGTGGTTTAAAATGAAATTGATATTCCAACTCCAAGATTCCTCTGCAATTGTAGTATCAATTGCAAATCTATTGTTTATGAAATCTCAGCAGTGATGACAGAATAGAAATGACTTTATAATTTATTAAGTATCAAGTGAAAAATATATTAATGATTTTATTATTAACGAAACAAAGAGTGGCCTATAATGAGTCTCTGAGCTCTGCTCCAGGGTCCTCCCTTCATCTTCCTTTCATTTGGTCGGAAGAAGTAGCTTCATTCCCTGCCATAGAGGGGCAGGGATTATATATGGTAGAAGCATAAACAAAGGTCCAAATTGCTATTAGATTTAGAAATGGTCAGAAGCACTCTCATTTGTTTTTCATCTTGAGCAAAAGGAAGACAGTGAAATAAAAGGATCATCATTATAAACTAAAAGAAAACTACTCCAAATTTGTAAAAATGGCAAAACCAAAAACTTAGCTTAAATTAATTTTAAATTTGGTTATGTCTGAAGAAAGCTAAGTACTATTTCTGAGTCATCATTTCTCTTCTATGCTAGCTATGCTTTCTGTCCCCTCATAATTTTTCAAATAAGTTTCATGATTTTGACAACTTAAAGGTTGACATTCTAGTTGGCTAATAAAACAGTATGAGAGCAGGAGAGTCTGTGGTTTTTTTTTTTTTTTTTTTTACAATAAATGGAAACACATCCCGGGAATCTTCTTATTACTGTTGAGCAGAAGCAAGTTTTCATCTTACTGGAGAGGTTGTCTCAACCAGATCTGTTAGAAGGCAAATTTTTTGTTTAGGTCCATGGGATTAAAGATTCTGTTTGGATTGTGTTTTTTATCATCAAAGAGAAGCAATTAACAACATAGTGCTTGAATCAACAAAGAGTATTTTAGGTTTCATTTGCCTCACAATTTCTCTTTCATTAAGGCCGATTTCCTTTTTAAAGCAAAACTCACGTATCTAACTTACTTTTATTCTTCAAAGAAGGGATTTATATTATTCTGCTTCCACAACTCTATAATTCATAGTCTTTCAAACTACACTTTCTAAGCCATATTTCTAGGCTCACAATATATAGAAAATCTAAAGGGTTCACATACATGCTGATCTCACTATCACCCTTTCCTATCTTCAAATTCTCACTTCTGACCTATGCTAAATATGTATCCTCACACAGGTACACATTCTCACATACCCTTATGATGATAAACAAAAATGTAGTAGATAACCAAAACCCAAAGCAGAATTTCCAACATACAAATTCATTCGCTGCCTATTTTGTTCCTATTTCTATCAAGAGAATTGCTAGTTCAGTTAAATAATGCCTGCTGTTAGTTCACTAAATCAGACTTGCTTACACAAAAAGAGAATTTATTAGAAATATCTACAGTAGTTCACATAATTGATGGGCATGCTGAACAATCAGATCCCAGGGAGTACCAGGAGTCACCAGAGCACCCTCTCTTGAAACAAATTTGTTCAAACCAATTTCAGCGTTTTCTGTAACTAAAGTTTCACATTTATTGAAAAAAATCTGATTAGTATACCTAGAATCATATATACCCCCTCCCATTTTTCAAAACAGAAAGAGGCTATTACTGAAAAAAGAAAAATGAATTGACAGTGATGGGATCATGATGGGACTTTGATGGCAATTTTCGGGATAATAGAAAAGTTCTATGTCTTGATTGTGGTGGTGGCTATATGAGTGTACAAATTTGTCAAAACTCAACAAACTGTATGCTTAAAGTTGTATTTTATTGTAGAATGAATAATATTTCAATAAACTTTACTTTTTAGAAAGATGACACAAAATAAGAATAAATAAAATTATTGTTAGCTAAAAGATTCTGACCCTAATTTTAAAATCAATGAGGGGCTTCACTGGTTGCGCAGTGGTTAGGAATCTGCCTGCCAATGCAGGGGACACGCGTTCAAACCTTGGTCCAGGAAGATCCCACATGCCTCAGGGTAACTAAGCCCGTGCGCCACAACTACTGAGCCTGCACTCTAGAGCCCGCGAGCCACAGCTACTAATGCCCGCGCGCCTAAAGCCCGTGCTCCACAACAAGAGAAGCCCGCACACCGCAACGGAGAGTAGCCCGAGTTCACTGCAACTAGAGAAAGCCGCGCGCAGCAACAAAGACCCACGGCAGCCAAAAATAAATAAATAATTTAATTAAATTTTTAAAAAATAATAATAAATAAAATAAAACCAATGAAAACAAAGGAGGAATTTAAAAATAAGTCATTATGCCCAACAGACTATAAAAGTTAAATATAGAAATTGGTTTTAGAAGGTTCTAACAAATATATCTACGCACCATTAATAAAGGGAGAGCAAAGTGGCAACACTATTTGTTCAGGGCACAATCTGACCAATTTAAGGTTGATATCATGTGCACAGATGTCATATTCTCCTAGATGATTCTGTTTGGTAGTTTGCTTTGTACCCCTTGAGCTAACAGTCTTAAGTTCTTTCAGGAGAATGATATAGCAACAAATTTCATTGTTCTGTATATTCATAGCAGTCAGATAAAAGCTGCTGCAATCACTATAGCAGT
This sequence comes from Platanista minor, assembly GCA_004363435.1. NCBI lineage: Eukaryota > Metazoa > Chordata > Mammalia > Artiodactyla > Platanistidae > Platanista > Platanista minor. Next base: position 18,918 of record RJWK010022471.1, read on the forward strand.
TTCATTCAAGAATGGATTTTTTTAACACTATCAACACATCTCATACTTTAATTGTTACGCCTTACACAGACATCTGAAAAATGAACTGATAATGAAACAATATGAAAAAGATTTATTTTCTAGGATGCCCTCTCCTCTTAAATAACTAACACATTGGGAAAATCTGAGCAAGAGTAAGTGTTTTTGTGGACATTGAAATAGCACATGCCCAGATTTATTTTACCGCCAAACAAACGTAATTATTTCCAAGGCAGAATATCGGTACATTTGTCCTACACTTTAAATAGAATTGTGTCATCCAAGAATCATAAATAATGTGACGATTTACTTGAATCTGAGGGCAGTACCCTGTGCTTATGTAACCACTACCAGGTTGTCTTTTAAGACCTATAACTCTAAACAGATGAAAATTATCAAGGATGCTTAAATGTGTGTTTCTGTGTGTGTTTGTGTATGTATGTGTGTGTCCGTGTGTGTGTACGTGCTGTGAAGGGACAGGGTTTTTGCTGAGCCTATTCTACTTTCAAGCCCTTTGACTACCTTTCTAAATAACTTGCTTTGCATAGGGATAATAAGGATTATGAATAAGAGTTTTTCTTCAAGGGGAACCAGGAGGCAAAAATGGGTGAAATGAAGAGGGGTATTTCCTCTGCTGCTCAGCACAGTCCCTAAACTTAAGCAATTTTGAGGGTCCCTAAAGGCAGAAGCATACAAAGGAAGCTGTAGAAAACACCTTTCATGCCAGGATGCCCTACAGAAATAAACAAGACTCCAACAGGCATGCAGTGTCCCACAGCTCCCCTGGAAAGCAAATTTGTTTATAAGTCATGTGACACACCTCTGAGGACTTCCAAAAGTCACAGGCAAAAGGAATTTTTGTAAGAGATTAAAGGGCCAGACCCATCAGTGGGCATACTGAGCTAGCAAAAACTGAGCACTAATGTCAACTGCACTTCATTTCTCATGGTAAGTGGTGAAATCTGGCGAAATTTGGATTCCTCAAGCCAGTTCTGATCTCTTTACTGCCTGTGTCATGACCGCCCTCTAAAATGTAAAAAAAAAAAAAATTCTAGATAATCAGCAGCCTCTTTGCCAACACCAAATATATGAAGAAATAAAATAATTTCCCTGATCCTTGCCAGTCTTTTTGTCCTACTATTGCCTCCTGCTGAAAGAAATGGTAGGCAATACCAATAACGATATTTATTGAGTCAGCATGGTGTTAGGTGATTTAATGCATTATCTCTTTTACCATTCGAAACAGACATTTGAAGTACTCTTATTATTCCCATACCACAAACAAGGAAACTAAGTTTTTGAGGGATTAAGTAGCTTGCTCAGGGTCCCATGACAAGTAAGCACTGGAGCCAAAAAGTGAAGAGAACAGCAAGGAGTTTCCCTCTAACCCACTCCTATATCAATTGCTGGCTGTCAAAACAGATTTCTTGCCAACAATCTTGAGCCCCTTAGAGGCCCAAGTCTCCTCAAGAGAAAAGATGTACAGCTATAGCCCTTTGTTTCCTTTTTCACCCAATGGAATTAATAAAAGCTACTCAAGCAGCAACGACAACCAACTCCACACATTACTACTAATTCTTGCCAGTTGTCCAATGTACGGATGACAGAGGCCACTGAGCAGTAGAAATAACAGTAACAATAGAGTTGAGGCAATTTAAATCAGTCTTATGCCCCATGCCAGTTAATGCCAAAAACCTTACATTTAAAAAAAAAAAAAAAAAAAAATTAGGGGCTTCCCCGCAGTGGTCGAGAGTCCGCCTGCCGATGCAGGGGACGCGGGTTCGTGCCCCGGTCCGGGAAGATCCCACGTGCCGCGGAGCGGCTGGGCCCGTGAGCCACGGCCACTGAGCCTGCGCGTCCGGAGCCTGTGCTCCGCAACGGGAGAGGCCACAACAGTGAGAGGCCCGCGTACCGCAAAAAAAAGAAAAAAATAAATAAATAAATAAATAATAAAACATAAAAATAATAAAATAAAAAATTCAAAAGAGTTTAAGACAAACAAGAGAAGGGAAGGTAGAGGTATTCTTCTCCACAGAACACCATTGGTACCTTGAGGAGTTCCACTTAGGACACTGAGGAGATAGCAGCCATGTGTTTTTCAGGAGACGATGCCCTACCTACGTACTACCCAGCAGGGGGAGCCTTAACAGAATGAAAAAATGTCATCACATGGTAGTTGAACAGACTTTTATTTCTCTCTCTCACACACACACACGCGCGCACGCACACACACGCACATCCTGTAATTTTGCGTGCCATAGTGTATATTCAGTATAGCGTAGAATAAAACTTAGAAGGCTAAAAGTGCTAGTGTTGGCCCTGCCCTGTTACTCCAAGTAAGTTAATTAACACTCTCTGGGCTTCAGCTTCCTGCTCTCTTAAAAGAGGCAATTGGACCAGAGAATATTTTAAAATCTTCACAGCTCTAACCACCTCTGTGGTTCAAAGAGCTACCCTATACACTCTTTGCCAAGGAAACTGTAACATTTTTCTTAAAAGAACTCTGAATCTAACCTACCAAAAAAAAAAGTCAGAAGCATATTTCTATCTATGAATGCTCTAAATTAATGTTTAAGTTTTTTTTTTTTTTTTTAAAGAAAGTGCTTCTTTTCCTTCAGGCTAAAGAAACTCCTTGTCCTCATCTGTTGGCTGGCCCTCTTCAAGGCACAACGTATCCCTAACTTCTAACCTTGGCATGGCACTTTTTTCCCTTTTCCTATTGTAAGAGCTCTCTAAAGTCTTGTTTGCAGAATAATGAGGAAAACACTGCTGTCCGCAAGACTGCTTGTCACCTCTGAATATACTCCATCAACATGCTGCCACTTCATCTTGTTTAGACTCATCGACTGCTTTGTAGAAGGACACCGATGTCCACATCTATCTCCTTGAGACAGGCAGAGAGATGAATTCTTTTTCCTGTCTCAAAAAGAGCTGACAAGCTTTTAGTAGTGTTTATCTTCACTGAAGGGTGATAACCTTGAAAATGAAAGTTAAAAGGGACTGATACAATTAGGTACATGGTCTTCTCCATTCCACATTACAGTTGGTTTTCTTTTATAGTTGAACATGTCTAAGTTTTCTATTGTCCACACTGCGTTTTTAAATTAAATTAAATTTTTATTTACAGAATGCAAGTGCATCATGCTGTGACTCTTGCAAAAATGTAATCCCTCTGTTAAGCCTAAAATGGGTTAAAAATATAATTCCTTTAATATTTCCATCCTATCAACTACTCTTCCCATATTATCTATGTCATTTTTTCTTTTCCTTTGCATTTTTTCACCCCATATTATGTCATATTCAGAGTCTTGAGATTTCTTTAAAATAATTTTCCCTGATTACACGCAAAATCTTAGAATTCTAATTATTTACATTGTGTTGACTCAGGGACAATAACAGGTGGATTTGACACTTTCATTAATAACTTGTTGCTATAGACTAAATATTTGTGTCCCAACCCCCAAATCCATAGGTTGAAATTCTAACCCCCAATGTGATGGTATTAGGAGGCGGGGCCTTTGGGAGATGATTAGGTCATGAGGGTGGAGCCCTCATAAATAGGATTAGTGTCTTGATAAAAGAGACCTTAGAGAGTTCCATTGCCCCTTCCACCATGCCAGGATACTGACAGAAGATGGCCACCTACAAACCAGAAATGCGCCCTCCCCAAAATCTGCCTGTGCCTTGAATTTGGACTTTCCAACCTCCAGAACTCTGAGAAATAAATGTCTGTTGCTTATGAGGCACCCAGTCTATGGTATTCTGTTATAGCAGCCCAAATGGACTCAGACACATGTGCATGACGGTCCCCTTGTGATCTAGATTGTGCCCACTACTAGGGTTCATTCACACAGACATGGATATGTCTGGCAAGCTGGTAGCTGGGTCCTCCAGAGACTCTTTTGCATGAGGCAGTCGAAGTCCCTTAGGAAAGGGCTCATCCCTAACAGAATAGGAAGACAGGCACAAAGCTTTGGCCATCAGAGAAAAGCAGCATTTCTGAGTCCAGTATTATGTCTGTTGCTCTGCTTTGTCTCAGGGCTGAGCCCTAAGGTGTCCTGTCTGAGGCATAGGGAGAGAAGGGTCCATGAGCAAAAACAAAGTGTAACTCAAAACGGAATAATAACATTTTTTCCCATCATGCAGCAAAGCAAGGTGCAGCTGTGGCCGTTGAGGGCTCCTGATTCAGCTACCATGGAGCTTGTGGTTCCTGGTAAATGACTGGCGACAGATTCCTGGGAGGGGCAGCGGCCAGCAGGCATACTCGGGTCCAAGCATACATGAATCCCTCCCTGGGGACTCACAGACACACTGAAGGGTCATTCTAGGGGAACTGAAGTTCTGCAAAAGCAGAACAGACATGCTCCACAGCAGCTCTGCTACTCTCCCCTCCCTGCCACTGCCACGGGCCATTCTCACGTGCCTGTTTCTATGGGTGAGCTTGACCAATCTAGGATCTGTGGTAGGCAGGACTGAATCATCAGGTCCTGGAGGATACTAGTAAGAGGGGTCTTGGAGGCCAGGTTCACACCAGCCTCTCCTGTCTCTCTGCAGCTGATTGGCACAGGCAGGGCTCTGAGCACCTGCCCAGTCGGTGAGTCAGCATCCACCCACAGCTGAATGCTGTTGCTTTTTCCCAGTGGGAGCGAGTGCAAGCTAAACATCTTTGTGGACTTAATCTGGCCTGCAGGATGTATTTAGCCACCCCTGCTCCAGCCCTAAATTACTTCATAGTGATACAAGGAGGTCTAAAAGTACAGTATCAGGTTTTGGCTCAGAACTTGACATTACATCCTAAGTGTGTTATCTTAATAAAATACATACCATCTCATGTTCTTTTCCATACCATTTATGAAGAGCTGATGATCTTGTACATGGAGGTCTTCCTTTGGCATGAATTGTTTTTTTATCTTTCTATCTCCCACCTCCACTAAATAATTATTAAGTCTAGTAGATATGCCAGGCAGTACCTTTGAACAACCTAAATTATAACTTTCCCCTAAAGTAGCACAATCTAAAACATAAGATATTGAAACTCCATAACAAGGTTTTAAGATGCTTAGAACTATATAGCACAGGGCCGGACATTGAGTAACATCTCAACAAATAATTTTTGAGTTGCATTTTGATGAATTGAATTAAATATCTGTTTGTTAGTTTGTTGGTTTGTTTGTTAAGAGCAGGGTAGTATCATACACTCGAAGAGAAGGAGCTTGGAAGGAGCTTCTTTGAAGAAGTCACAGGTTCAAATCCTAACCCCCTTACATAGTATATAACCTTGGGAAAAATCATAAAACAGAGATAATATACTATATCTCTCTGGGATGTTGTAGTGATAAATGAGATAAGTATGTAAATCATCTACTATGTTTGGTTCAATGGAAATTAACTATTTTTTTTTAGTCTTAAAGAATAGCTTTATGACTATATCCAGTGAGGTCAGCATCTGCACTTCTCAGCTCTTTTCTAAGAGCAGATAATTGCTACTTTCAGGGGTCTCTGTAAAAGGTCTCTCCTATTTGGAAACAATGTCAGCTGTAGTGTTCTTGATGGTGCCTGAGCCTTGGATGCTACAGAAACTCTCAGAAATATCACACAGTTCCATTTTACTATCAAAGAAAACTTTAGGCAGATAGCATTTGACTTGAAATGCCTGGAAGGAAGGCAGCAGGGAGACTACCCGTATTTCAAGGTCAAGTTTGGCCCACTGAACAAGTCATAAGCTCTATCCACCTTTAGCAGCTCATTATGGAGACAGCACTGGCCTGACTTAGGGGTCTAAAACCATGAGATGTAGCACTGGTTTACCCCTTCTTAGCTGTGTGGTCTGAGACAAGCTACTTAAGTTCATTGAAACTCAGTTTCCTCATCTGTGATACAAAACAACAATTCCTGTTCTTCCTATACTATTAAGTTATTGATTGTTATCATCCTCTGCTCTTCCCTGGCTCCACCTATATTTCTTGGGCTTAATGAATGTCTCCTCAGCTCTATGTCAGGCAGTGAAGGTACTGTCTTGTATTATCTCATGTACTCGTTACACCAACCTAATGAGGTAACTGTGATTCCCATTTTATAGATGAGAAAACTGAAACTCTGAGAGGTTAATCAACTTGCATGCCTAATTAGTGGCAGAGCAGGAATCCAACTTCAAAGACCACATGCTGAGCCATCATTCTAAGCTGCCTATCAGAAACTAAGGTGGGTTTGCGGTATCTGGCACTCATTCAACAGGCATGTATTAAGGACTAGTTCCTGCCTCAAGGAGTTTATATCCAAAAGTATAGTTCAAAGATACACAGGGTCAACTTTCCATTTGCATCCACCCCAGAAGAGTTAACTGAACCCTGGGTCTGCAGCCAGTGGGGTAATTTCCTGACAGGCTATGAGACCAAAAGAGACATACCCACAACCCAAGTCACCCACACTCAGGTGGGGCTACAGATAGTCAATCTGTTTCTCCAAAAGGTACAACTTCTTCTCTGGTCTGTAGGCACCTTCCCTTCTACTTCCATTAAAGTAACATTAAAAGAAAAAGATACGTATTTACTTTACTTCTTTTTAGTCAAAAGTAAAATTGTATTTTTCTTGGTCTAGGCAAATTTAATGCTGCACTGCAAAAAATAAAACCTTTCTTAAGTTACAAAAATGATATTAAATCTTTATTGGGCTGTCCTACTGATAGGCATAGCACTACAGTATTTAATCGTTTCCACAGTTGTTAGAGGCTAGAATTTTAAAACTTCAGAGTAATTGTCTAATGCCATTTTACGTAAAAGGACTAAACTGAAAGCTGGGTCTTCTCACTCCCAGTCCTACGCTCTTACCACTGTAAGAATGTCCTTCTTTAACTCTGCTGGATTTAATTCCCTGCCTGAAGGAAAAGAATCTTATCCTTCTGTCTTCCTCTCTGCCAACTTCCTATTGATTGCTTGGTGACAAGCTAGTAAAAACTTGATGAGAATGCCATCTAGGCCTTCAGTGTCAAGATCAAGGGAAGCTTATAAAGAGATGCTTTTCATCTTTTCCTAAAGTCAGTGCCTTAGGTAATCACTTCTTGTCCAAAAGCAATGAGTCCCCCAGATGAGGTTCCGTGACTCAAGGAACTCTGGCCCCAGCTTTGTCAGCTCATTAAGGATACCATCTACCACAAAGTGACTTTTGAACACACTAAATAGAAGGAATCAAGTGGTTTCTGCCATGACAGAATCAGCTGGACCAGAGCCTGAGCCTTGAAATAAATCAGATATTGCCGATGTAAACAACAAAAGAAGCTGAAGAGAGACTGGATACAGACATGGTTCTTTTATCTGTCATCCAGCAAGCCGCAAATAGAAATAATGTTTCTGTAGTGCCATCTTATCGCATTGTGGGTTACTAGCCCACCTCGCTTGCTGGTCTGTGAGCTCTTAGAAAGCAAGAACTCTGCCATGTATATTTTTATTCCATAGTTTACAGTACATTTATATGGTGGATGTTTGATGTATGAAGAAATAAAGGAAGAAAGGAACAAAACCTCTCTGTCTCCTATCTTAAAGAAATTTATAATGAAAGCTTTTGCTCTTCCTCCAGACTATTTAAAACTGTGATAGAAAAAAAAATAAAATTTCAATTATTCTGTAGAAAAAAATGAGGAGAATGGGGAATAAGACAGGTGAATAGGGGCTTCCCTGGTGGCGCAGTGGTTGAGAGTCCGCCTGCAGATGCAGGGGACACGGGTTCGTGCCCCGGTCCGGGAAGATCCCACGTGCCGCGGAGTGGCTGGGCCCGTGAGCCATGGCCGCTGGGCCTGCGCGTCCGGAGCCTGTGCTCCGCAACAGGAGAGGCCGCAGGGTGGGAGGCCCGCGTACCGCAAAAAAAAAAAAAAAAAAAAAAAAAAAAAAAAAAAAAAAAAAAAGACAGGTGAATAAAGAAAGGAATAAACATTTGTTTAGGGGCTACCTTGTGCCAAACACTGTAGCAGGTAATTTGTATATATTATCTCATCTAATCCTTATAATAGAACCATGAGTCGGATAGTCATATTTCTCCTTTTTCATACATTGATAAAGGAACCAGGGCTCAGGAGGACTAAGTAACTCGTTCAAAGTCATGCAGCTGGTAAGTGACAGAGCTGGAATTCAACTCAGTAACTGTAAAGCCATATTCTTTTTATTTTATCAAGCTGGTTACTATAGGCAAAAATACCATTCCAAAACCATAATTAACAGAATTCTAGCAACAAGCATTTCTATTATTCTAGCACAACCAGCACTTACCACCCCTTCTTCTCTCCATGACATACTTTTTCTTGAAGACACTAATTTGGAACTTCTGCTTCCAGCAAAGATGGAATCACAGGGAACGAATTTACACTCTTAGCTGTAACAAGCAAAAAAAAAAAAAAAAAACCCACAAAACATATATAAATATATTAAACAACAGTTTCAAAACATTGAGCCTCAGGCAATGAAGTATGGTGACACCTGAATTATGGGAAGTAAATTATGTGAGCCCTACAAATGCTCTGACTTACTACTTTGAGAAAATTTCCAACACATATCACAAAATGGGTGTATCCAGGCACAACCCAGTGAATGACCTGAATTGAGGAGATAGAACTGAGAGTCCAAAAGAAGACCCAAGGCAGGTAGAGTTTGAAAGACAGTGTGCCACAGAGGAGACAGCTATGCAAAATGAGAACAGCAGAGATTCACAGAGAGTCCCTCTGAGTATTTAGCAGAGTATTGATCAGTGTAGCCATGTGAGGAAATTATTCCTGGCAGGGAAAGAACCACTAGAAGATTAAAGAGAAAACTGTCCAAAACTTACATAAGACCAGGACAAGTCTATACTACTAACCAGAGTGAATAAACCTTATAATTTGTGGGGTTTGAGGTAGATTACTCATTGGGTAGTCTTACCTCAATAGTGGGGAATAATTAGACCTAAGCTAAACACTGTACTGATTCCACCAACAAATCTTAAAAACAAGATCCAGAAGAAACAAACTTTTTCAAGTAATTTAACTGTGTTCCAGAACAAATTTCAACAATATTTACAGGAATGCAAAGATATTTAGAACCAACATGGTACAATTCACAATGTCCACCAACCAGTCATCCAAAGAAACAAGTAAATAGTAAGAAAATACTTCTTTCCAGGGCAAAGGCAGGCATACTTTTTTTCCACTATAAAATATTCAGGTTCCCTGAATCGAGATTTTCTACGCTGTAGAACAACTCACTGTGGGTATATTTCTGGAGGCCAGAAATCCAAAATCAAGGTGTCACCAGGGATTTTCTCCCTCCAAAGGCTCTTGAAGGAAGATCTTTCCTTGCCTCTCCCAGCATCTGGTGGCTCCAGGTATATGGAGAGGAGATGGGCTCCAGATTGCGGACCAGAAGAATGTGCGCTCACTCCCTCTTGCAAGAGCATCGGAATCACAACTAACTGCTGAACAGTCATTGAGAGGAAGACACTGGAGCTTACCAAAAAAGATATCCCACATCCAAAGACAAAGGAGAAGCCGCAATGAGATGGTACGAGGGATGCAATCACGATAAAATCAAATCCCATAACTGCTGGGTGGGTGAGTCATAAACTAGAGAACAATTATACCACAGAAGCCTACCCACTGCAGTGAAGGTTCTGAGCCCAACATCAGGATTCCCAACCGGGGGGTGAGATAACGGGAGGAGGAATTCCCAGAGATTCAGACTGTGAAGGCTAGCGGTATTTGATTGCAGGACTTCAACAGGACTGGGAGAAACAGACACTCCACAATTGGAGGGCACACACAAAGTAGTGTGCACATCAAGACCCAGGGGGAAGGAGCAGTGACCCCATAGAGGACTGAACCAGACCTACCTGATAGTGTTGGAGTGTCTCCTGAAGAGGCAGGGGGTCTGTGGCTCACCGTGAGGACAAGGACACTGAAGCAGAAGTTCTGGAAAATACTCCTTGGCATGAGCCCTCCGGGAGTCTGCCATCAGCCTAACCAGAGAGCCGGTGACCTCCAGTGCTGGATTGCCTCAGGCCAAACAACCAACAGGGAGGGAACTCAGCCCCACCCATCACTAGACAAGGAGATTAAAGTTATACTGAGCTCTGCCCACCAGAGCAACACCCAGCCCGACCCACCACCACTCCCTCCCAACAGAAAGCTTGCACAAGCTTCTTAGATAGCCTCATACACCACAGGCAGACAGTAGAAGCAAGAAGAATTACAATCCTACCACCTGTGGAAAGAAAACCACATTCACAGAAAGATAGACAAAATGAAAAGGCAAGGACTATGTACCACATGAAGGAACACAATAAAACCCCAGAAAAACAACTAAATGAAGTGGAGATAGGCAACCTTCCAGAAAAAGAATTCAGAATGATAGTGAAGGTGATCCAGGACCTTGGAAAATGAATGGAGGCAAAGACTGAGAAGATGCAAGAAATGTTTAACAAAGACCTACAAGAATTAAAGAAAAAACACCTAGAAGGATTAAAGAACAAACACACAGAGATGAACAATACAATAACCAAAATAAAAAATACACTAGAAGGAACCAATAGCAGAATAACTGAGGCAGAAGAACAGATAAGTGACCTGGAGGACAAAATGGTGGAATTCACTACCATGGAACAGAATAAAGAAAAAAAAAAAATGAAAAGGAACGAAGACACCCTAAAAGACTTCTGAGACAACATTAAACACACCAACATTCACATTACAGGGGTCCCAGAAGGAGAAGAGAGAAAGGACCTGAGAAAATATTTGAAGAGATTATAGTTGAGGGGCTTCCCTGGTGGCGCAGTGGTTGAGAGTCCGCCTGCCAATGCAGGGGATGCGGGTTCGTGCCCTGGTCCAGAAGGATCCCACATGCAGCGGAGTGGCTGTGCCCATGAGCCATGGCTGCTGAGCCTGTGCATCCGGAGCCTGTACTCCACAACGGGAGAGGCCACAG